>JAYKQN010000033.1:437500-540000 GCA_036785175.1 Eupleurogrammus muticus | reverse complement strand
TCTATATGTTTTATCTTACTCGATACTTGGGTCAGTGACAAATCATGTTTTGCATGATGAGAAAGTTAAACCATCTGGTACCAAGTTTTTCAGGATTTAAAATTATAAAACCGTTCCTTTATATTGCAGCTCCAGTCGTGAAGGCTCCTTGTAGGAAACAGAGTGGAAAAGTGGACAGGTGGTCCGGGATGTGCTGCCTAAACCACAAGAAAACAGTTCTAATCCCCCCCAAAAAAATCTGCCATTTGTTGCTGAAGTATGAATCCTGGCTGTGACGCGGTTTGTCGCTTCTTTTTTTTTCCACCTCCTGACGTCACAGGACAGAAGCCGGAATAGAGGAGGAGGAGGAGGAGGAGGAGGAGGGGGAGGGGGAGGAGGCCGCCCTGACACCCCCTGGAGCTCGCGCGTCAGCTCGCCCCTGTCGTCCTGGCCGCCCGCCACCGTTGCCATGACCCACATCATCCCATTCCAGTTCATAGGATGGTCGTCATGGTGATGACCACTCGGTTGCAGGGGGTACACTTGTCTCCAATATTTCCGGGACACACACACACACAGACACAGACTTTAGAGAGGAGGGGTGGAGTGGGGGGGGGGTGGAGGCGAGACGGCCGGTTTTCTCCAAAGGGCAGGAGGATGATTCAATCTCACGGCGTCTCAGGGTCAGAGCAGCGACAAAAACGCACACGACCACAAATGTCACTCATCCATCATCGTTAGTTTTATCCTCAGATCAACAGTGAGTAATTTCTTGTTTGTTTTACTCTCGCTCAAAAACCTCAGCTTCCTCCCTGAACCCTGTATGTGTCAGGACGTCCAGTAACAACACGGGCGATGTTGGTAGTAGCAGCGATATCGTGTCGTGTGGGAATTTCTGCCTTAGACGAGATTTAATTGGCAATTACAAAATCCCAACTTTATTTTCTGTTTAATTAAAGGGATTGTACCAAAGCTCCCACAACTTTTAGGAAGTGTAGTTTTGAAGTTAAAAGGATCCATCCTTACAAGTATTTTCGTCTTTTACCACAGAATAAATTGAAGTTTGTAGGAAACAGATTGCAAAGGACCCATTACTAACATGGTTTGTGTCTATCACAAGTAGTTTAAGAGACGATTCTGGTTCATTAATCAGTTTGCACAACTATAATGTGGAAACTTTAAGTCTCTTTAGTGATGATGAAACACTTTACTTTTACTTTTCATACTATAATAATAAATCTCGGATACTTTAACCCATTAGAACCCACTGTGACACCGGTGTAACAAGAACGTTGGTTCCCCCAGACTCTTCATTATGAGGTTTTATGTCTGAACTTAACTCATTAAGTCCCAAAGTGACAGATACTAATCATCCTGATTATTCATACCTCTATCAAATACAATGGATTTCTTGATTTTTTTCACTTAAAAATTAGTATTTCACCTCAGTTTTTACTTAAATAGGACACAAAATAAAGTCTTTCGACTATAAAGTGTATATAAATAAAGAAAGATTTCTTCATTCTAACAAAACACAAATCAATTATAGCTTCAGACTTCCTTTTGTGTCCTATTTAAGTAAAAACTGATAGGATAGGACTTTATTGATCCCACAACGGGGAAATTTGCTTGTTACTGCAGCTAAGCACAGGTGTGGGAGAGTACAGAGCAAAGAAAAAGAAAATAAAAGCTATAAAAAATAAAAAAATACACAACACTATATACAAACCGTGGTTCAAAACTCACCTGAGGTCATTTTGTGTGTGTGGGGAAAAAAAACAGTCAGTACAATAATGGGATCAACCTAATTACAGTTTATTTTCTGGTGATTTATCGGCACATTTACCCAATTTAAGTGTTGCGTTCAGGTACTGCTCAGGTAAACCGCGGTTCGAAACTCACCTGAGGTCATTTTGCATGTGGGGAAAAAAAGAGTCAGTACAATAATGAGATCAACCTAATTAGTGAATTTACAGTTTATTTTCTGGGGATTTATCGGCACCTTTACCCAACTTAAGTGTTGCGTTCAGGTACTGCTCAGGTAAATCGCGGTTCAAACTCACCTGAGGTCATTTTGCGTGTGGAGAAAAAAAAAGTCAGTACAATAATGGGATCACCCTAATTGGTGAATTTACAGTTTATTTTCTGGTGATTTATCGGCACATTTAACCAATTTAAGTGTTGCGTTCAGGTACTACTCGGGTAAACCACGGTTTAAAACTCACCTGAAGTCATTCTGCATGTGGGGAAAAAAAAGAGTCAGTGCAATAAAGGGATCATCCTAATTATTGAATTTACAGTTTATTTTTTGGTAATTTCTTGGCACAATTACCCAATTTAAGTATTCAAGTGTTGCGTTCAGGTACTGCTCAGGTAAAGCGTGGTTCGAAACTGACCTGAGGTCATTCTGCGTGTTGGGGAAAAAAAAGAGTCAGTACAATAATGGGATCACCCTAATTAGTTAATTTACAATTGATTTTCTGGTAATTCATCGGCACCTTTACCCAATTTAAATATTTAAGTGTTGCGTTCAGGTACTCCTCAGGTAAATCGCGGTTCGAAACTCACCTGAGGTCATTTTGCGTGTGGAGAAAAAAAGAGTCAGTACAATAGTGGGATTCTCTTTAGAATGTATTTACATCGATCCTGACCCCCCACCCCCCCCCAGCTGGAAGTGAAGATGTTTTATTGCAGCATCTTTTTCTGTATCGTTGCTATTTATAACCACGTCTACTGATAATGAATAAGCTGTTTTACAGATTTACAGTTTTTTACCTGAGATGACAAATAAAGAGGAAGACAGCCTTCCCCGCCTATTGGAGGGTTTTTGCTCCTAACCCCCCCTCCTGCCCCCTCCCTGCCTGTCGCTGCCGAGCGGCTGTCGCTTCGCTCCGTATCCGGTTCCAGCGGCAGCAGATCGGCTTTCTCTGCCGCGCGGATCGGCTTCCAGGCGGCTTGGCTGCGGCGGAGCCCCGCACGTCTCAGCCCAACTTTCCCCTTCCTGCGGCGGCGGAACCGCAGAGAAGAGGCATGAAGAACCCGCGTTAGGGGGGTACAAAAAAGGAGAAAGGAGAGAAAGACGAGAGCGAGGAGAAGGGAATAAAAACCGAGTCGCTGCACCGGATCCGAGGATCGTCCGAGGTAAGTTCCTACATCAGCCTCATACACAGACACACAGCACTGGTACTGCTGCATCCTCCAGGAATACTACACGCACTTTGTGCGACTCCAAAGTGACTTTTATAGAACAAAGTGGTACTTTTATGGAGTCCATTTCCCTTTAGAGCTGGTATCACCTTCTAATAAAGCACCCACTCAATTAATTAAAGGGAATAAACAGTTTACCATCAATAAGCAGGTCATCAATGGTCAATGATATTGAAGTGATTAATAAACCAATGTTTTTTTTTTAAACTGTGCAGTTCACACAAAACACAGGTTATAATTGACACTTCAGAACTAGGAGCAATTAATAACATTATGAATTGCTGTGTTGCATTGAAATAGTTGATGGAGTCGTCATTCATGTTATTTATTCCACTTTATGTTGGTCCTCCTCGAGGCATAATGTCAAAAATATCCATCAATAAACACACTTTACTTTGTGTTTGATTTTATCTAACCTTAAGTCATGAAAAAAACAACATATAACGTTATGATAATATTATTATTCCCAGTAAAAAGGGTGGAAGCATAGCAGAAAAAGTTCAGGAGCAACTCTAATAAACTAAACTAAACATGCACTTAGAAATGTCAATGGGTTTTGCTTAATAAAAACTTAATTGATCATTAATAAATGGATTTTTCGGTTTTGATAATGAATTAATTGATTGTATGACTGAATACCTGGAGTTGTGACACTCAAACATCTACATGTCCTGGTCATCCTCGTTTTATCTTTCATTTTCTAAGACTAAGCAAGTTGTTGATGAATCAATGATCTGGACGTTTCATGGACATTGAAAATCATTCCGTCGCCTCTCGCTCTGCAGCATTTCTCCAGTAGAGAAGCTTCCCAATAAACAACAGTGACACAGTGAATGTGCAGGAGGAGGATACATACCAGCCAAGGGGGTTTTCCCAACCTGGCAACCCGAAAGTGCCTTTAACTACTGGCTTATAACTGATCTGCAGTGAACTAGTAGCGGCTTTGTTAACCGTTAATACGTCTTTTTCTCCCAAAGCAAACTTCCAGAATGCTGTTTTCAGCTTGTCTTTAATTTTACCGTAACTGTTAAAGAGAGGATTTCTGCTTAAAACATTTTACATATTTGTGTGTTCTTTGTGAGACATAAATCACAGGTTTACACTGGTTAACCATTAAGGAAGCCATTAGCCCAGGCTCTTATAAAAGGTGCTTTATTACAAAGTGATGCTGAAATTCCAAACAAAGCACTTTGTGCAGCTTTTACGTTTATTTATTTATCGCTTTTAGCTGCTTTCTGCTAGTTAGCGATGTGGCAGCGTGCAAAAAGCTCGCTGACGTAGTGACAGCTGCAGGAATATCGATGAAATAGCTGAAATTATTGTTATTTTGGCCAAACTTCCTTTTCTTCCTATGTGTAAATACACGTTCAGGGATGTGTTTTGGTCCAATAGATTTTTTTTCTCCCTGCAAAAAAACTCTTGTATGACCAAGACAAGAGCAAACAACTCTACAATAGGTGTGAATGGGTGTAAAAACATAGGTTTTCCTGCAGTTTCTCTCCTTCCCTTCTGTCTCTACCATTCACCACCACGCTGCTTTATGTCTCTCCACTCCATTCATGAAAATGTTTTGTGTGACTATGTGGTTGTTAAGTTGTTTCACCGCATCTTGAAAGCGAGAAGCTGTTTTTACGAACGTCTTGTTCGTGTCTGAGAGCGTCTGTTCCAACAAAAGCTTCGCTGACTCGTCGTGTCGGTTTGTTCTGTGTCAGACCGTGAACATAAATTGGTGCTTCAGGTTGTTGAAAAACTATTTTTATTTCCGTGGAGGTTGTGATTAAAAAAAAAAAGCATGAGACTTGTATCACAAAATAAATGAAAACTTGCTTTTTGCAGCTTTTCTCTTCCATCAGGTTGCATTGAATTCTCGATCTAATTAATTTACTATTAAATTAATTTCTTTAGAATCGTTTCAAGCAAAAATGCCAACTATGACCTGATTCTGGCTTTTTGCTGTTTATGTAGTTTTTTTACGATTGTTTGACGTTTAATTGTCTGAACAATCGATTATTAAATCAATAAAATAATGGGCCGATTATATAGTGGAAAATAATATTTTTTTTTACATCCCTAGGAATTATGTTAGCAATTCATATCTCCATAAATATTTTAATCGATCATGATTAATCAAACACTTATCAATCCAGAATCATCAATCAGAATATATTGAATAAAAGGCCATTACATCGTCACATTTTAGAATCAGCTGAATGCTAATTATAGTCATTTTCTGTTAAAACTAACTTATGAATGAACTACTTTTTTTAGTTCAGGTGTTAAAGCTTCTATGATCTTCCTAACCTCACCACAGTCAATAAATCCTCAGGTTATTTCTAAAATCACACAGAAAGAAGGAATTAGTAACGGCTTGAACGTCTCTTTTCTGTCAGAGATTTCACACGTGTTTAACGCACGAATGAAGCCAGTAACAAAGCGAATGTTCCAGTGTAATAAGCTGTGACGCTGTGATGCTGTGATGCTGAGGTCAGTGGGAACCATAGAACCTGAGCATCATCAGCGTCTGATTTACCCAGATGTCAGGTGTGAGCGACCAGAGATGTTTGATTAATGTGACGGTGGGCGTCACATCACCCCCCCCCCCACCGCGGAGCCTCCTTTACTCTGCAGGAGTCACTGATGAGGATGTTAATCTGAATCGGGTTAGGGACCGGGGGAGTTAATTCCTCAGCTGTTTTCACCGCTTCGCTTCCAGTTTGTCACACTTCTGAACAAGTGCGTGTGTGTTTCAGGATTTTCCTGCATTTAAAAAGAAAACAAATAATGTTAAAACCCACAAAAATATATTTGGTCGCTTCTACAAGCGCCGCTTAAACTTTATTCCTCATGAAGCAGGAAGTGATGTCAGAGTAAACTCTTTACTTCCTTTTTCTCCGTCGGCCAATCAAATTGGTGCATGTGCAAAAGATAAAATGACGGACATCGTGTCACAGTTTAAAATCTTCCTTTATAATAGTGATTAGTTATAGTTACTACTATAGTAGTATCAGGCAAAGTAGGTATTGCATTACTTATTTTTTAGGTTTAAACATGTAAAATGCTGCAGCGAGTGGGAAAATAAAGCAAAGATGCAACTTTTCTTATGCAATTTATTGTTTTGGCTGCAGCCACAGTAAGACATGTTAGTGAGGAGTAAAATATCAGCTGAACCAGATAAAGATCATAACTTTAACTAACCGTAGCATCGTTTCTCCAGTACGCATTGCTTTACACTCATGCTTTTTACACCTGTTGACAGGTGCTTGATGCTGTGTGCCGTGGAGTAACAGCATATTGTTAACAGTATTATAATAATTAATGTCATAGTACCAGCCTTTATTTTAATGCTGTTGCTCATTAATGTTATTTGTTAAATAAAATCCTCCTTTATTTTTATACCGTAGCATCGTCTCTGCAGCGACATGTTGGTTTTCTTGCTGATTCTGATTCTGAACGCCTCTCAGTGGACAAATGGTCCAGATATTTATTTATTTTCGAGGTTTGTAGCAGACAATTTTCCCACTCCCTTTACTTTAACCTGCACTCCACCTCATTTTAACCAATTATCTGTGCTATGCCAGGCTTTTATTGGAATGAAATAAAAGAAAAAAAAACATTCTGGGAAATGTAGGAAAATATTTAAGAGAAGTCCACCTGCATCTTATAAAAAAGACAAATGTATTAGTCATTAAAAATCACCCTCAAACCTCTGGAAAGCCATTTTCCTGCCTGTGTGTGTGTGTGTGTGTGTGTGTGTGTGTGTGTGTGACAGAAATAGACACAGCAGAGAGATTTTTGTCAACAGAGATGATCAAAGTCAAACTTGGGGACATTCAAGTCCAATCAATATCAGGCCTGAAGGGCTTTATTCAGAGAGAGAGACCAAAGGAATAAAAAATAAAATAAAAAAGATGGTGGACACGATCACAGGGTGACAGACACACACAGATGATGGGATGGAGGGAGGTTGTGGCTCCAAACTTTCTCTTTTTCCCTCCCTTCATCCCCCTCCTCTCTTATTTTTACTCCAGCTGTGACTCACATCTGCTGGTAGATGCTCTTTAGTCCAGACAGGGACCCCCCAGCATGGCCCCCAGCATGGCCCCCAGCATGGCCCCCCAGCATGGCCCCCAGCATGGCCCCCCAGCATGGCCCCCCAGCATGGCCCCCAGCATGGCCCCCCAGCATGGCCCCCGCCTTCTCTGCCCGGGTTCGTTATGTGGTTGATGGAAACTGGTTTTGCAGGATTGAGTTTATTAGCCCCCCAAAAAAGCAGGTGTTGTCTTCTTTTCCCTTAGATTTGTCTTAACTCTCTCTTAGTAGTGCCACTCAGGAAAGAATTGTTGTAAATATTTTACAATAATGTGATTACTCATTCAGTAGCTTACAATGGAACACAACATTTTGAATTCTGAAAAGCTAATATAATTTAGAAATGGGAGACTTTCGTTTGTCTCTTTATCTCCGTCTCTCTCCGCCTGTCTTCTCATCCCTGTTAAATATGTTTTCATGGTGTCACTTGGTGTCTACACTTCATACTCATCCTCTGTGCTGTATGCTCCCTGTGAACACTCTGCTGCCCCCTAATGTAGTGGAGGTGCAACGGCACTTTATTCTAAGACAGTAGCTTTTTATTTTAGAAACACAATCGAGAATTAATCAGAATGAACATGAGTTCATCAAAAATACATTTTTCACACTTTCATTTGGGAAGAAAGAATTGATAGAAATACTTAAGAAACAGCACAACACGATATGAAATGCGAATATTTGCTCTAGTAAAGACTGTAAAAATGTTCTAAATCTAATTATTTGAATTAATGAGGGCATCACACTTAACTAAATCCATTTTCATTTTTTTTCTTTATTATATTTAATTTATATGAGGTTGTGGTGTTGAGTCATTTCATCATTCTCTGTCTTATGTGTATTGTTTGTTTGTATTAAATAAATAATTTTAATAAAAACAAGCCACACCAGGATTTTTAGGATTTAGTGTACCTTTAAGTTTGACTCTACTTCTCTAACAACACTCTGTCACATCTGCATCATTTAAAAGGACAAACAAGACATTATTATTTTTACAGTAATTAGTAAATAATGTAGTTTGATTGAGGCTTGTTTTTACACTTTGCTGCTTTTTTGGACACAGTTCTCTTGAAAAATTCTCCCCATAATGTGCTGTTTATTTGTTGTTTATTATAAGCTGCTGGCCTGAAATTCTCAACATTTAAAGAGGAAAATCAAACCACACTTCCCCTACATACAGACATAGGGAGCACCAACATTTTGAAGGAAATAGAAGACTTTAATGTGGCCTTATAGTCGTGTAAATACGGTAATGGCTTGTTAACCTCAAAGCCAACCAACAAAGAAGCTGAAGGTTTCTCAGTGATATAGTACTGTGAGTGTATATTGTCCGTTACTAGTATTAATACACCTATATGATTACATGTCGGCCTATGTAATATAACACTTATGTTAAACGAAAGCTACCCAAATTACAATTTCTGTCAGCATAATGAGATATTAAAATATATAACCTTTATTTCCCAGGCAGGTCATTCATTTACAGTGATGGCCTGGTCTTAACATTTTAAAAAGGATCCAAGGACCTAAAAGCTCCTCACAGCAGTAGTAATAATAACAGTCCATTTATGCACACAGTGCTTTTAAAGATACCACGCTACACTGATAAATTCACAAATAAGACGTTACACACAACAATAACAAGGCAGGAAGTAAGAAAATGTTAAAAAAGCCGAGTGCAGTAAAGCAGAATAAAAAGGCAAAAGTTTGATTCATGCATGATTTTGCAAAATGTCATCTGCAGTAGTCCAGCCTGTTTTTTTTTTTTTTATCTCCCTAGCTCACCTTTTAAAACCCCTCACACACTGGGATCAGATGATGGATGCTCGTCCTGTTTCAGTGTCTAGAGATTATAGCAGAGAGATGGAGCAGAAGTGCTGATTTTTATTCCATCTTTGATCTTCAGCTGTGTACTTGTTTGTCCCCCTCCACATCCTCAGAGATTTGACGTTGCACACAGGCACTACTTACATCTACACTAGATGTGTGCTGATTGGTGGTTGGATTATAGATTAACATTTGTGAAAGGATGGTTGAAATTCAATGAAGAGAGAGCGAGGAGTCATCAGCGTAGCCGTAAATGTAGAAGCGCAGAGTGTGTGTGTGGTTAAAGGCTGTTTGTCAGTGAGTAAAAGTTACGATTCCTAATGAACCCGAGGTGGATCAACCTTTACAAGGGAACATCTGCTCTCGTTTTTATTTTTCAATCTCCAGTGACAAGATGTCGGTGTCTGTACCACTGGTCTGTTAAACACAGCCGACCACAACCATGCCCTGAACTAGTGCATGGAAGAAGAAAACATCTCGCCCCCCTGCACGACTATAAATAGAATCATTTGTCTATAACTGTTATAAGTACGTCTACATAACACTGTATCCTTATTAACGTATAAGAGAATTAAAAGAAAGAAATATGGACCAACATACAACAAAGAATAGCTTTATTAACTAACATAAAAGATTTAAAGTGCATCTGAAATTAACAAATAAAATTAAATCCATAATTAAACATTTTTGACTGACCATGTCGAACCATATGATACTGAAAAATAAAACTACATAAATGGTCTTATCAGTGACTGTGGTGTGATGTCTTTAATTTCTTTGTCTCCAACATTTCAGACTCAGTAACACACCGGTCTTTCACAGTGAACCAAGCGCTACAGACGCTTCGTCATATTTCCTCGTCTTAGCTTTGGGAGACTTTCGTTTGTCTCTTTATCTCCGTCTCTCTCCGCCTGTCTTCTCATCCCTGTTAAATATGTTTTCATGGTGTCACTTGGTGTCTACACTTCATACTCATACTCTGTGCTGTATGCTCCCTGCTCACACTCTGACAATGAGAGCACCACTGCCCCCTAATGTAGTGGAGGTGCAACTGCACTTTATTCTAGGACAGAAAAAAAAATCTAAATAAAAAAATAAAAAAGCTTGTTTTCTGAGGTTAAATGTGCCCCACTATTCGAGAACCACTGCCCTAAAGATAGGAAACATACTCACAAAGTGGATAAAAAACTTCCTAGTCAATTCCTTGTCATCTCTGCAAGGATAAAAGTAAAGTACTGACTGGGACGTGTTTCTGGTGATTTTAGCTTCTGGCACAATGTCAAAACTGTCATGTGCTTTAACCTGAAAAAACTTGGTGCTTGGAGAGTTTAACGCTCTTAAAAAATTTAGTTTAAAAAGAAAATTGCATCTGTTTAAATCTGCCATTGGTTTCACCTCCCTAACACGACATCCAGAGTTAATATTCTAAAAAACAAAAACGTAAAAACTCACTCTCCCAGTCTGAGTTAGTAATGATCATTCCTCTATCTTTATATATATATATATATATATATATATATATATATATATATATATATATATATATATATATATATATATATATATATATATAAAGATAGAGGAATGATCAGTCCTCCTCCCACTCACAGCACAATCATTCGCGTCATTGAGGTGGAAATCGTCTCCATCTACAAACACTTTGGTTCAATCATCGACAACAATTTCATGATTTAATAAAACAATAAAACTCAACAAGTTTCCCATCAACAGGTCCATGAGGAGTATTTTACAAATCCTACTGAGAAAAGATTACATTATATTCCCTTGTCCTTTTTCCCTTGAAATCTCAAATCTACAAAATCCACTGGTTAAAATAGTGAATCAATTCAATTCAATTTTATTTGTATAGCCCAGAATCACAGAGCAGCTTTTACAGTTTGTACAAAAGCAAACACAACATCCCCTGTCCTTCTGTCCTTAGACCTCTACAGCGTACAAGGTAAAACTCCTTAAAAAAGCCCTTAAACGGGAAAAAAAAAACGGCAGAAAAAGATGCAAACAGATGGAAATAACACAGTAAAAGTTGGATACGACAGAGAAGTGATGAATGAGCCTCTAACAAACAGCTCGGCCTGCCTGTTGGTTGTGTTTAATAATGATAAATTCATTAATTCATTGATAATCAGGTGGATAAAACAGTCAAACGCTCATTCATCGCCACAAACAAACACGCCGTCGCTGCCCAATCACGCGGTGAAGTAGGACGATGATTAAGCTCATTGTTTCTCCTTACGCTGGTTTTGTTGGATTTGTTGATGCGTTTTGATTGTAATGACTTTATGGGGATGACGCACCGGTCATCATCATTGTCACTGTCGTTACCGCGTTTGCTGATTTCGTTTGTTCGTCGATAATGTGACTCCACGTTTGCTTTTTTAATTGCCCCAAATGTTGTTATTGCAGAAGACGCTCATATATCAAACATGAGCTCAAATAATAAGCCATTATTATATTATACATGTCGTGCAAGTTATGTCTTTATTACAACCATGACAGCACATTCGCGTCGTTTGGAAAGATGGCAACCCGGGGAAACACATGGCGTAGACCCGGAATTAGTCAAATTAAATGACAGCGGGGTTTCGCTCTCACGGCGCCACGTTAAATAAATAATGCAGAGCTGCTCTCTTTCCCCCACAGGGAGGGAGAGATGCTGTCGTAGGTGGGGGGGGGGCTGATAACGCTGCTGATGCCGCTTATTTGTGTTTCAGCTCGTAAAAATAAAATGGGAAAACACACACAAAGAGCAGACATTCCACATGCATGTCCATGTTCTGGCAGGGATTAGACCAGGGGTGTCAAAGTCAAATGGACATGGGGGCCAAATGAAAAATTTAGGAACAAGCCAAGGGCCGGACTGATCGAACGTTCATTGAAAAAAAAAAAATAAAATGGCCGCATATAGTCTAGTGATCCCGATTAAACAGACTGAAACCCTAAAAATAATACCTATAACATATTAATAATTACTACATGATCTAATAAATAATTTCTTATGGCTCTGTTAGTAAATTTTAATTTTCAACAGAGACAAAAGCTTTGTGTAAAAATCCCCAAAACATGAACATTAAATGAATGAAGCGTATTATTCAAGGCAGCATCAGTATTACTTCTCAGGGAAATAGCAAAAATGGCCTAAATTTACTTCAAATAAATACATAATATCAGCAATTTTCTATAATTCACTCAACTGAAATATTTTCAAAACAAATTGGATTGAAATACAATAATAAAGTGCAAAAAGCTATAAACATGAGGAAAAGGAAAAGTCACATGTGGTGTGAAAACAAATATTTCACTTTCAAACTTTAACTGAGTAAAAACTGTGAACACGTTGCACAGTAATGTTGACGTTTATGAAGCTGTGGCTGATACTTGGTGGTGTCTCGCTTTGTGATTCGGCTTTTCTGAACTTCAACTGTTCTGTTTTAATCTGTTCCATGTCCACATCCTTGTGTTTGTCCTGCTAATGCCCGCTGATGAATAATGAAGCGCCACCGTTGAATTGTGGGAAATATAGTGCCTTGGTGAGTGTAAAGATAAGATAAGATAAGATATGACTTTATTGATCCCACAACGGGGAAATTTGCTTGTTACTGCAGCGTACAGAGTAAAGAAAAATAAAAAAAGCTATAAAAAAATAAAAATACACAACACTATGTACAAAATTCATAGAATGTGTTGATCAGCATACACAGTATGCATTATGGACATAGAATGGAGAAAAAAGCAAGAAAAAGGTATGCATTAGCAAATACATACATACATGCACGTACACACATATTTACATATTTGCATATATATATATATATATGCACATACACACATGTACACATACACAGCTAATGCATACTTAAGGTGGAGGATGTGTGTGTAGAGAAAAAGTGACGTGTAAAGTACCTGCAGTTGCCTGTTCCAGTTCTAATAATAAATTTATATAAACCCTCTCAAGGGTTGACTTTGACATATGTGGATTAGAGGTTTGTATGTCTCACTTAGAAATGACGTGTACTGATAGAACATTTGTAGAAGGCTCCAGTGATGTAATTTACTGTAGACATCTCTGTCCCCCCCCCCCCTCTGTTCTCAGGGAGCCTGTGTGCAACAGAGGAACCTCCTTCCCTGAGAGAGCTTTGTTCTCCTCTGGATATTATGGCTGAAATGGTACGTAGGTCAAAGGTCAAACACATAGAGACTATCATTTATCAGCTGAAGTGTAATATTCTGGACGTTCATCTTGTATTGTACTGGATGCTTTGGAGCTTTGTTCATTGCCGTGGGATTCCAACACTGCAAAATTATCATTTGGATATCACACAGTACATACGTTTTTTTTTTAGCTGGGGTTTGAGGAAGTGATGAAGTTGGTGGGGGGTGTCGCCTCCTTCCTTCAGATCCACTTGGTGCCTCAGTTCTCTGATTTTGTGAGTTTCTGGAGAATAAGGAAAAACAGCAAAGACAGACTGGATTTAAATGAAACTTTATGGATGGAGCGCTGACTGGTTTGTTTTACATCAATGGGAGTCAATGGCTGATGTCATAAGACACTTCATATACGCTGTATTTCCAAAACTACTCACTCAGCCATCTAAATTCCACTCATCCTGTGCACGAAGCACGGCCCATAAAGACCTGGATGATGAGTCTGGCGCGGATGAACTTGACTGACCTGCACAGTCCTGACCTCAAACCCACAGATAGATAATTTAAAGACTGAGATCCAGGACTTCTCATCATAAAATGATCTACAATTCCCATTAAACTCTCCACGTGGACAGACTTCCCAGATTAATTGAAGCTGTTATAGCTGCAAAGGGTGAGACTGACGTCATAGACTAGAAATGGATGTCACGTAAATTCATGTGCAAGTCAAGCCAAGTGGGGATATACAGCAGTTTACATTATGCAGACACTTCTTTATGACCAGTGTATTTCCAATATGTTGTATGAACAGCTTTAACCAATTGAAGATTCATGGCACCACATGTTAGTGTAAATCCATCAGACAATCAGTCATTTTCACTTAATGAATGCACTTTTTCTTTAAAGTTTGACTAGTATGTGTGTACAGTACAGTACAGGAGTGCAGAACTTCTCCTCAGTGTGCATAGACAAAGCGTGATTTTTATTTTCCCATCCGTGCAGTATAAAGATGAAGCACCAGCAGCTTCTGCAGTGGCTGATTGGACTTTCTGATTTGCAGATTTGCTGATGTTTTGGTCCTTTTGTTGTTTGTTTGGAGTGGCGGCACAAACCCCCCCCCCCAAAAAAAAACAAGAAACTTACTTCATGCACTTGTGCTAAATGTGGGTTTAGTGACACAAAGCGTTGTTTTAATGCGCGTTATCAGAGCTCTCATCGGTGTGGTGATTGCGTGCGCGCGCCGGGTGCGGTGTTTGTTCTCGCCGTTCATCTCGCAGCCCTTAAAATCCGTGTCGTTTATGTCATGCCGTTCCATTGATTGCCCCCCACCCCCCCCACAGCTCTGCCTTGCATTGATTGGACACTTTTCTCCACTTGTGCTTCTCCCCACTGTTCCCAGCAGCAGCGTTTTCTCTGAGCTGCTGCCAATTTCATCCTCAATTTTCCCTCTGCATTTTATTTTATAGTATTTTTTTTTCTCCTTTTTGTGCTGTTATCTCAAAACGTTGCTACGGGATGTGATGTGCGATGAGAGCACTTTTTTCCCCCCCTATTGAAGCCGTTTCTGTGTTAATATGATGAGTTGTTTTTTCCCAATCGGACTCGTTTAGTGCAGACACAGATGGCTGCTAATACGAGGGACATGAGCATGCATGAGTGTGCAAGGTCTGACTGCTTAGAGATAAAACATGGCGCATGAACAGAAAGGTTGGAGTGTGTAGTGGGGGGTAGAGGGGGTGTAATGGGGGGGTACATGTTTTCGAGTGAGCAAATAAGTTGCCAGCCAAGTGAGCAAATTTGGCGAAGAACACAAACCGAGGAAGGAGGGCGGGGGTTCCAGGCAATGCAGAGAATAAATCAGGGAGGGTGACGCATTGAGAAAGTGAAGGGACTGGTTCTGGTTCTCTGTCTGGGCCCAAAGCCCAGCAGGGTGGGGGAATCTATCTTTAGATTTATATATTAGAAGTTTAGTATAAAATGTTGGCGCTTTCTGACTCCAACACAAGGTCTTCATGTCCTGTTTTGGGAGTTGGTTATTAATCATTGCAGCAAAAACACTCCTAAACCTCGTGGACAGACTTCATACTGAACCATAGTCTTTTCATATGCAAGTCAAACCAAGTAAGGCGAATATACAGTAGTTTACATTATGCAGACACTTCTTTATGACCTGCCTTATGTCCAGTGTGTGAAGTCTCTATTCTTTAGCATACAATCATATTAAAGGGTATTTCCAATGTTGTGTGAACAGCTTTTATGCGATAACCAATTGAAGATTTATGGCAAACCACATTTTAGTGGAAATCCATCCATCAATCATTTTCTTATTTCACATCCAACAAGCCAGCGTAGAAGCAAAAGCATATTACCTTTGTTATACCTCATGAATGCACTTCTTCACATAGCTATTACAGCTTCTACCCCCGTGTGTTTATTCATAAGATAAGATATGACTTTATTGACCCCACAAGGGGGAAATTTGTCTGTTACTGCAGCGTACAGAGTAAAGAAGAGAAAATAAAATAAAAGCTAAAGAAGATAAAAACTATATAAAAAACAAAAAATACACAACACTATGTACAAAATTCGTAGAATTTGTTGATCCGCATACACAGTATGCATTATGGACATAAGAATGGAGAAAAAATACTAATAAATAGTAAGAAAAAAGTATGTATAAGCAAGGCATATATACATACATACATGCACGTACACACATATTTACATATTTGCATATATATATACACACATACACACATGTACACATACATAGCTTATGCATACTTAAGGTGCAGGGTGTGTGTGTAGAGAAAAGTGACTACAGTGAGTTATAAAGTCTTATTGCTGTCGGGATGAATGATCTGCGAAAGCGCTCCTTCTTGCAGCGAGGGTGTTTGAGTCTCTGGCTGAAGGAGCTGCTCAGCGCACCCACTACCCCATGCAGAGGGTGATGGGGGTTGTCCATGATGGATGTCAGCTTTGCCAACATCCTCCTCTCTCCCACCACCACCACCGACTCCAGAGGACATCCCAGTACAGAGCTAGACTTCCGTACCAGTTTGTCAATTTTCCTTCTGTCCCCGTCTGAGCATCCGCCCCCCCAGCAGACTACTGCGTAGAACAGGGCAGATGCTACGACGGAGTCGTAGAAGGTCTTTAACAGGGTCCTGCACACACCAAAGGACCTTAGTCTCCTCAGCAGGTGAAGTCGACTCTGGCCCTTCTTGTTTGTTGTTCAGGTGAACACCCAGGTATTTGTAAGAGACCACTGTCTCAATGCACTTCTTCTTAAAAGTTTGACTAGGTTGTGTGTACACTATGTATAGGGGATGCAGATTCTACTTTGTGCTACCTTGTCCGTGTATAGTGGAATTGGACACATGTAATGTTAGCTCTGTTTTATCCTGCCCCTGCATGCCTGACACTAATGCACATTTGTTTTTTTCACCTTGCACCACTGTGAGAAGGGTTTCAGTCCACCTATGAGGACCTGGAGGTCTGAGAGCCTGTGCAGCTTTTTCTGGTCGTAATTACTAATTTGACCTTGAAGGTCGCTGTCTCCTGTCGCTGGGACTGGAGGCGCTGACCTTGAGC
This sequence comes from Eupleurogrammus muticus, assembly GCA_036785175.1. Classification (NCBI taxonomy): domain Eukaryota; kingdom Metazoa; phylum Chordata; class Actinopteri; order Scombriformes; family Trichiuridae; genus Eupleurogrammus; species Eupleurogrammus muticus. Next base: position 523,143 of record JAYKQN010000033.1, on the reverse strand, counting down.
AAACAGGTTAACTTCCTCATGGGGGGGGGGGGGGTTTAGTGTACGGGATGTTATTCCTGGTGGTAGAAAAGTGCTGTACTACTGACGTCTTACAAAAGGCAGCGTGTGTGTGTGTGTGTGTGTGTGTGTGTGTGTGTGTGTGTGTGTGTGTGTGTGTGTGTGTGTGTGTGTGTGTGTGTGTGTGTGTGTAGTCGAGTCACATTTCAGATGTTTTTCAGTTGTTAACAGCTCCGCCAAAAAAAAAAAAAGAACTTCTCCCACTCATATTCTAGGATATACGTCTCAGTTCGGTGTCGGTGCAAACAGCTCTGACCTACTTTTAGCACATATAGGGCGTATTAATAATTCATATTCTGTATGTTCCCACCTCTCTCTCTGTTTCTTTTCTTCTCTTCTGGAATCATTGAATCTTTTTTGGTGCGTGTATTATTTAAATGCCTCTTACAGCAGGTAAGATGTGGATTGTTAGTCGTTTCATGTGTGGACGCGAGGAAGAGGAGCTGATGCCTGGGTAGCAAACTATCAGGGGTTAAAGTTTGGCACGTGAATAAATAAAAATATAAAATGATAGGGAAACAGCAGGGTGAGCATGGAGATAATTCTGATATGAGGGATTTGATAGTTTTTTATTCTAAAGTTGAGGAGATTTGATTGATTTTCGCTTCAATTGTTCAGTATTTTTGATAAATGAGGGTTTGAGTAGTTTTCCTCGCAGCAGCATGTAGTGTAAGTCGTGTTTATCTTGATTACATGTTGCTGACACACACACACACACACACACACACACACACATTTATTCAATGATCTGCCTACATGAAATCAATGTTCCTGTTGCTACTTGACAATTAAAACCCACCTCATTCACTACTTAAATTAAAACACCAATGGGTTGAGTGGTTTTTCCCACAGAATCAGATTCTACTATTCTACTGTTCTAATGATTCGATCATTGTAGTTAATGGTACCTAATAATGAAAAATGCTGCATAGAAAACACAGAAATGCATTATAGTGATACCTGCAGACTCTGCTGCTAACAGTTTATTTAATTATTTTATGGACTTTGGAAGATTGTTTTTACTTTACTATGTGAGAAATGCTGAAGTGAAAGAATAATAAAGTAGTGACAGACGAGAAAGGGGGGAAAAAAAGAGAGAACTTTTAAGTTTAGAAAAAAAAAATCGCATATTTGAGTTCACACAGTCGACTTGTGCAGTATATCACAAAGAAAAATAAAGTGATGTGTGCAAGTCCAGAAATAAAGAATGAATTTTTGACAGCATGGATATACATGAATGTATGGGAAATGCTGTACGCATGCATTATTTCCTATAAAATCTAAATGCAGCGCCACACAACGAAACCTAAGCTAAAGGTTAGGGAAAGGCTTCGTAACTAGAGAATCAGTGGATCAGATTCAGTTTTTCCCTCTTTGCCAAAAACAGATTTAAAATGTTCTTACATATGATAACACCAAACTTTTCATTAAAGACATCAACTTCCACAGCTGTGGTATTAAAATAGTAAAGTGAACACAACTTTATATCACAAATTAAACCTCATGTCATCATTGACTTTAACCACCAATCGCTCACACTCTGTCGAATGGCAGATTCAACTTGTGGCACTACGTGTTCATTGTGTGGCGCAGCGCCACATAATGGTCAGTGTGTGGGAAACACTGTTAAAGGTTAGAGAATAGCTTCATGACCAGAGAATCTCATTAAGTTGGAGGTGGATGGTAAATCAGATAGATAAATATAAATATTCTTACATATGATAACAACAGACTTTACATAAGACATCAACTTCCACAGCTGTGGTATTAAAATACAGCCGAAAACACAACTTCATATCATGTTAAACCTCATTTGTGATCATTGGCTTTACCACCAATTACAGGATGCACATGTTTGTTATTCACCTTTATTTATATGCATCAGATATAACAGGAATTTGATTGACAAAATTACATTATAGTTTAATTAAAATCACATTCGCTTAAATATAAAGCTATCAGGTCACTTCAGATATTATGTACTACAGTAAAAGGCAGTTTTAGCAGACATTTTTTGAGTTCACATGATTTCTTTCCATTTTTTTAACAAAAAAAGATCAATAGTTTAGTTTATGTATGGTGAAACCAGACCCTGCAATAGATCAGTAGATGTGTACTGCTGCAAACCTTAGCCCTGTATTTTATTAGCAATTTGAATAGAAAAACAGAATGTGCACAGAGCAAAAGGTGCATGAACTTAACGTGTTGGAAAATAAAAAAAAAAAATGACATTAATGTGTGTCATGAGATAATTGAGTTTAGTCACTCAGGGCTGAGAATGTCGGCGTTGGATGGAGCGAGAATCTGAGATGTGACGCGTACGTTTTTTTCAGAAAGTGTCCGGATAATGAGAAGTTCCTTAAAGGAACCAATTAGACGCAACCTAAGGGGGGGGGGGGGGGCAGACACACACACACACACACACACATGAGTTTTTTCCTCTGGGGGATGGCTGTTTGGTCCCTGGTGATAGGTATTGATCAGGGCTCCAGTTTGAGCTCTCAGTCAGGACTCATTACGCCACCACTGCTCTTATTTAGGCCAGAGAAGTGTGTGGAAGCTGGGGGGGTGGATGCTGGGGGCTGGGGGGGGAATAATTCCCCACCAGACGCTCCACAATGCCTGTCAGTCCACCTCGGAGCTTCTGCTCCGCTTTGGGCTGAATTGATTTTTAAATTGGATTCCTTTCAGCCCCCCCACCACCGCTTACATGCTGGCTAACGTTTGGATTAAAGCACATATGTGAAGTGTTTGTCAGATCTGAAGTAGACGACGTATACAGTTACACACACATATATATCTTTAATTGCTTTGGGGAGGCACGATTCAATATGTTTCATCATTTATCATCATATTAAATCTGTAGCTGTTTGGGGGCCTTGTCGTTGGGGCCCCAGGTCGTTGCCTATAAACAGTAAAGTCGAAGATCACACAGCTCTCGCGACTTCTTCTAACACAAGAAGAAGTGCCGTGTTTAGCAATAAAAAAATTAAAAATAGGTAAATGCTGTCAGTGATTCTGCTGCAGGCGTGATCTCTGTTGCATTAGAAATACCTTCACGTCTGTTTCCTGATTCATTCTAGAATATAATGGGCTGGCTGGTTAATAGATATTCAGAGAGCAGCTGTATGCACTAAACAGGCTGATGACTGCTTTCATTTAGAGCCTCACTATGTCATTGTCCCTAATAAAATGCAGATTTAAATACCGTAAAAAATGTTAAATGTTGTTTTGAGTTACGTTCATGCCAAATATTTTCCATAATTTGGGAAATTTTTATAAATTCATAATTTATATTTTTATTTTAAACTAATTTAAGGTCATTAAGGGATGCAATATGGCTGCCTATTACTGTGCATTGATGTTCTATAGTGTTGTTATCACCCCAAAACTGCCATGAATTGACTCTTTATCCAGTTTTAAGCCACATTTTTACTTTGTATGTGAGCACAAGATAATTAAGCTTTAGCCCCAACATGTGCAGATAATCAGTTTTCTAGTGAAAAACATTGGACAGAATATTAGGGGTGGAAGGTGAGCTAATGATAGTAGCATTTCCCAAGATTCCCTGCTCCTGTCTGTCGTGACATCACTGATTCGTGCTTTGTTATCCTCCCTCGCAGCAGAAAATTACATATTGTGCGTTTAATTTGCAGAATGAACCGCGCTTTCTCTCCGATTCACGTTGCTCGCAGCGGTTTGAAGCAAAAAAAAAGCAATTTTGCAAAAGGAAATTACACAGGAGCCGAGAGAAAGGGAACAGAAGACACAGTGTATTAGGTGATGCACCTCTAATACAACACACACACACACACAAACAGAAAAGGACATCCCCCCCCGGTTCAGCAGAATGTCTGAAAGTGATAAGATAAACAGCAGCATCAGCCTCTGTTTGGAAATCCCCACAACGCCAGGAGGTGGACGAGGTGTGACATTTGTGAAATGGAGACCAGAGTGTGGTTTTTGTGACCCATGCCAACGGTACGAGGCGATACAGATGTGTGAGATCCCCACCGTCTTATCTGCCGTCAGATATGGTCAAACGGGGGCTTTGAAGAGGTCTCAGGCCTCACACACAAAAGGAGAAAGGTTTTATCACTTTGGCCATTATCGAAGCCGCCTCCATTTTTTTTCCATTCGTTTTCTCTGTGCCTCAGCGTCATTAGAGAGAGGAAAAAAAGAAACCAGACTATTGTCTGGCTCTGGTGGTGCCAGTAACAATTATTCTTAATGTGTTATGACGGCTTTAGGGGGGGTGTTTGATTTCTGAGCTGCGTTTGATTGTCTCGCTCGGTTTCTCTCGCTCACACTGCGTCGAATCGCAGATCCAACTTGTGGCACTATGTGTTCATTTTGTGGCCCAGCGCCACATAATGGTCAGTGTGTGGGAAACACTGTTAAAGGTTAGAGAATAGCTTCATGACCAGAGAATCAGTGGCTCCTGAATCTCATTAAGTTGGATGTGGATGAAAAGCAGTGGAGCAGATTCTGTTTTCCTTTATTTTGGCAAAAAATTGATATTGAAGTGTTCTTACATATGATAACACCAGCCTTTTTCATAAAAGTCATCAACTTCCACAGCTGTGGTATTAAAATACAGTTCAAAAAACAACTTTATATCACATTAAACTTCATTGCTCATCGCTCACACTCCGCTAAAGGTTAGAGAATAGCTTCATGACCAGAGAATCAGTGTCTCCTGATTCTCGTTAAGTTGGAGGTGGATGGTAAATCAGATAGATAAAGATAAATGTTCTTACATATGATAACAGCAGCTTTTTCATAAGACATCAACTTCCACAGCTGTGGTATCAAATTACAGCCGGGAACCCAACTTTATATTACAATAAACCTCATTTGTGATCATTGACTTTAACCACCAATCGCTCACACTCCGTCGAATGGCGTCACGTGGCAGATTCATCTTGTGGCACTACGTGTTCATTGTGTGGCGCAGCACCACATAATGATCAGTGTGTGGGAAACACTGTTAAAGGTTAGAGAATAGCTTTCATGACCAGAGAATCAGTGGCTCCTGGATCTCATTAAGTTGGAGGTGGATGGTAAATTAGATAGATAAAGATAAATGTTCTTACATATAATAACACCAGACTTTTTCATAAAAGACGTCAACTTCCACAGCTGTGGTATTAAAATACAGTTAAAAAAACCCACTTTATATCACATTAAACCTCATTTGTGATCATTGACTTTAACCACCAATCGCTCACACTCCGTCGAATGGCGTCACGTGGCAGATTCAACTTGTGGCACTAAGTGTTCATTGTGTGGCGCAGCGCCACATAATGATCAGTGTGTGGGAAACACTGTTAAAGGTTAGAGAATAGCTTCATGACCAGAGAATCTCATTAAGTTGGAGGTGGATGGTAAATCAAATAGATAAATATTCCTACATATGATAACAGCAACCTAACCTTTTCATAAGACATCAACTTCCACAGCTGTCGTATTAAAATACAGCTGGGAACCCAACTTTATATCACATTAAACCTTGTTTTTGATCATTGGCTTTACCACCAATCACAGGATGTTTTCCTTTTTTTTTTTGCAAAAAAATTGACATTAAAGTGTTCCTACATATGATAACACCAGCCTTTTCATAAGACATCAACTTCCACAGCTGTGGTATTAAAATACAGTTGTAAAAACAACTTTATATCACATTAAACCTCATTTGTGATCATTGACTTTAACCACCAATCGCTCACACTGCGTCGAATGGCGGATTCAACTTGTGGCACTACGTGTTCATTGTGTGGTGCAGCGCCACATAATGATCAGTGTGTGGGAAACACTGTTAAAGGTTAGAGAATAGCTTCATGACCAGAGAATCAGTGGCTCCTGAATCTCATTAAGTTGGAGGTGGATGAAAAGCAGTGGATCAGATTCTGTTTCACTTTTTTGCCAAAAAATATATATTATACCAGCCTTTTTTTCCCACAGCTGTGGTATTAAAAACAGTTGAAAAAAAACAACAACTTTATATCACATTAAACCAAATTGCTCATCGCTCACACTCTGTCGAATGGCGTCACGTGGCAGATTCAACTTGTGGCACTACGTGTTCATTGTGTGGCGCAGCGCCACATAATGATCAGTGTGTGGGAAACACTGTTAAAGGTTAGAGAATAGCTTCATGACCAGAGAATCTCATTAAGTTGGAGGTGGATGGTAACTGAGATAGATAAAGATAAATATTCCTACATATGATAACAGCAACCTATCCTTTTCATAAGGCATCAACTTCCACAGCTGTTGTATTAAAATACAGCTGGGAACCCAACTTTATATCACATTAAACCTTGTTTTTGATCATTGGCCTCACCACCAATTACAGGATGCACGCACATGTTTGTTGTTCACATTTATTTATATTTATGAGATATAACAGGAATTTGATTGACAAAATGACATTAAAGTTTAATTATTAGATGCAATCAAATCACATTCGCTTCAATTCAATCAATCAAGATCTAACACATCATTTCTCTGAAATATGTTAGAAACTGATAATTACTGTTCATATATGTCTCTGAATTAAAAAGCTACCACCTGAGTTAGCATGGTTTGTTTTAATTTGGGGATATTTTAGTATTTTAGTATTTTATCCCTGTGTTTCCTAATGAGACAATGGATGCCAAATGGTGATATTCTTCCTTAAAACCGGGTACTGTAGCAGTACACAAACTGTAGGTCATGTGCTGGTTGGCACAGACTTTTACACCGTGGCACACTTGGCTTGGTGCACAGCACTAGTTGGCACGTCGTTAGATTACCGAGTCTGTTGTCTGGAAACGGCTCCTGCTGGATTTAGCCGTCCTTATTTAATTTTTATTTCTTTTTACTGGAACGACCGTCGTGATGTCCTTATGATAACTGTGTTCCTCTGTAGCTGTTGGTTGCTTTGCTATGAATTCATTACTGTGTTGTTAGTGTGGGGTAAAATATCATTTATTGTCCTTATTGTTTCAGGTTCAGAAAATTATTTACCTTGTTCCCGAAAGAAATTTAAAATGCTTGATGTTTAATATTCTGTATTACAGCAAAAGCCGCTAACATATAACCGGGAATCATATGTCAAACAGCGCCGTCCTGGGTGATGGCGTGACATTTTAAAGGGTAATTACACGCTAAAACTCCGCTTGCTCTTTCACATCAGGCATATTTTAGAAATGCGGCCTTCTGGGTAAAAACTGTCCGGTTTAGCGTGAGATGTTGACCAGAGTAAATCACAGCAGATTAACCGTTCTTCATCAGACGTTCTCATGCTACCAGCAGCTCCGTGTGAGACCTCGCTTATTATGTTTCTATTAGGGTTCTATTCACATGCATTTTCCTGTTTGAATGCGTTGTTTGCATCTGTGCAGCCTGTCCATCCTGAAAGAGGAATCCTCCTCTGTTTCTCTTCTTTTAGAAAGTTTTACCTCACAAACTGTGAAGCACATTGGGGTGAATCTTGATTTGTGATTTGTGGTTTGTGACTTGACTTGATTTGACTAGGGCGGCTGCAGAGAATTTGCATGAACTGAGTTTAACCAAATGAAGTTTTGTTAATTTTCAATGGAATCTGTGCGATGTTGTAAAAAATGACCTGTATTAACACCATATGCCCAAATAACACTATGCAATTCTGTAAAATTAGGTGGAAGTCGCCTTTAAGGAGACATTGGAGAATCAAGAATCAATTCCTGTTTGGTTTAATAATTGTTTTATCATCTAATAAGCTATACAGTACAATTTTAGAAGACCCAATAAAAGAATCAAGTAAATCCCTAGAGTCAATACTGTATTTGTTTAGCAGAAGAAGAAGCATCAGCTCAGTTCTCTCTATCCTTCGGTACATCTTTGTGCCTTAAACAAGATAGTTTAACTCTCTCTGAACTTTACTACATCACAGAAAGCTGCTGGTTGTCTTCTCTTTATTTATATTTCTGGGTCTGATGTGTCATACTCATGAAATTCTCATTATATCCTTTATATTTAATCCATATACTGTGGTCACAGTCACTTTTTGTAAAACTAACACAATACGAAGCAGAGTGAGTTATAGGAATCCTACCGAGCATTTGGCTAATTAATTATCTCGCATCTGCTTCTTTAGAGGAAATAAATGTTCATTCGCTCGCCGAGCGACGGGGAGGATTACCAAGGGAGAGAAAAGAGAGAGAGAGAGAGTGACGGAGCAGATAGAAAGAGGAACGGAGGGAAGCAGGGTGGCCTATTACGCTCCATTTAGACTCTGTCTCAGCTCCGCTGTGTGTTGGCCTCTTTACTCCGTCCTGATGAGTCAGTGTTTGGGTGGAGCGGCGTCGGTTTATCGTTTCTGAATGGAACAAAAAACACACACGCCGAGTTCTGTCTGGACTACTTTAGTCCAAGGAAACTGGTCTGTGTGTTTTTTTTTGTGAATTTTTATTACTGTCCTAGAATAAAGTGCAGTTGCACCTCCACTACATTAGGGGGCAGCAGAGTGTGTGCAGGGAGCATACAGCACAGAGTATGAGTATGAGTGTAGACACCAAGTGACACCATGAAAACATATTTAACAGGATGAGAAGACAGGCGGAGAGAGACGGAGATAAAGAGACAAACGAAAGTCTCCCAAAGCTAAGACGAGGAAATATGACGAAGCGTCTGTAGCGCTTGGTTCACTGTGAAAGACCAGTGTGTTACTGAGTGTGAAATGTTGGAGACAAAGACATTAAAGCCATTACACCACAATCACTGATAAGACCATTTATGGAGTTTTATTTTTCAGTATCATATGGTTTGACATGGTCAGTCAGAAAATGTTTAATTAAGGATTTAATTTTATTTTTTAATTTCAGATGCACTTTAAATCTTTTCTGTTAGTTAATAAAGCTATTCTTTGTTGTAAGTTGGTCCATATTTCTTTCTTTTTTATTCCCTTATATGTTAATAAGGACACAGTGTTAGTGCAGAGGTACTTATAACAATTTTATAGACAAATTATATTATTTATAGTCACATGGGGGGTGAGATGTTTTCTTATTCCATAGGGGGCGCGACAGAAAATAATTGAGTAGCACTGCTCTATTGTGACGTAGACTCATAGCAGGCAGCTCATTTTCTTCAACTCACATGTAAGATGTATTATAGATGACAGCAGCAGACTGTCTGCGACTCTGTAGGGAAATTAATGTTTTAATCCCAAAAGTTAAAAAAAAAAAAAAAAATCATCTCCTCTCGCTGGTAAACGGCTTTGTTTTATCCAGTGTGAATGTTGGTGTGTGTTAATTCCTCCTTAAATCAGCTTTTCTTCTTCTTCTCTGATCCGGCCTTTGATACACGTACATTCTTTTTTTTGATTGAAAACATTGTGCCTTGATCAGTTTCTCTCGTTCACACTGCGTCGAATGGCAGATTCAACTTGTGGCACTACAGCGCCTCACAATGAAACCTGATGATTAGGATTATTTTTCCTCTTTGCCAAAAAATAGATATGATGCACATGTTTATTATTAACCTTTATTTATATGTATTAGATATAACAGGAATTTGATTGATAAAATTACATTATAGTTTTATTATTAGATGCAATCAAATCGCCGCCACTTCAATTCAATCAATCAAGAGCTAACACATAATTTCTCTAAAATATGTTGTAGAAACTGATAATTAAGTGTTTATATACGCTCTCACTTAAATGAAAAGCTATCAGGTCACTTCAGGCATTATGTATTACAGTAAAAGGCAATTTTTTGTAACACTGAGTTAGCATGATTAGTTTGCTTGTTTGTTTTTTTTAATAAAAATGAGCAATGGTTAATGTATAGGAAACCTGAACATGCAATAGATCTGTAGATGTGTACTGCTGCAGACCTTATCCTAGTATTTTAGTATTTTAGTGTTTTATTCCTGTTTCCTAATGAGTCATGATGCAAAATGGTGATATTCTTCATTTCAATCTGGAGGTTTTTTGATGAAAATGGGTGCACATAGGTATTCTTTTTATATATTTTAGATAAAGCCTGCCAGCACAGAAACTGTAGGTATAGGTAGCAGCATTGTTTTTTATTATTTGTCATCTTGCATTGACTTTGTTGGTAATCTCACTGCCTGAAATTCTATTTTGTCTTTGGGTGTGAACACGGTTCTAATTTTCATCCGTATAGCGCGCCAGCTTTTTTTTTCAATTGTTCCCAATGAGGAGCGAGCCACGAGATTTGTCACTCTTGTAAAACCACGAAAGTGGAAGAAAAGCTTTTTTTTTCCCCCTTCCAGTATCTATCCTGAGCTTTATGATATGTCAGAAAAAATCTACCGTAATAAAGACAGAAAAGCCTGTTTTGTGCCAGCGGATCGGGAAGAAATTGTCAAGATATTCACATAGAAGCAAATGCCACTTGCAGTATTTCAGAGCAGGTTCCCAATGTTACATCTTAAATACAGCAAATGCATGAGTAAATAAATTAAAAGCATAAAGCACAAAGAACATAGATGATATTATATGTTTTCCTACCACTATATGGATGCACGCTCTCAGGCAGTGAAGACCCCACATGGTCTGGAACAGAACAGGCAGCTATGGCAACAGAAATCCAACATGGAGGGAACAGCGCGGCCAGAGCCGCTTAAAGAAGGTGCGCTGTATGAGATTTTCCAATTGAAAGAAGCATCAGCTTGGATTTGTTGTTTTTTTTAGCTTTAATTTCAAAATTTCTGGACAAGAAAGCAACAGTGACCCCCCCATGGCAGCACTTTCCAGCCTTATTTAAAGTTTTCCTGCTGTTTTTGTGTAGAATAATCACATTTCTACCTTAAAAAAAACAGACTTCAGACGTCGCAACAACAAGGTAGTCGAGTTTTTCTGAATCTTCCCTGGAGGAATAAGATAGAGCCTTTGGGTGTTTTGAAGAACAGGAAAGAGCCTCTCAGACCGAGGCGTGCACGGTTCATACGCGTGTGTGTGTGTGTGTGTGTGTGCGATGCCGTCCTGCAGAACCCGAATTAAATCATCCAGGATATTCACATCTTCCACTGGGAGCGGTTCCGCTGATTGAGTTACCCGGGGAAGGAAAACTTTTCTGTAAATGGCAGGTAGTCCGTGCAGCCTGAGAGGTTTAATTCTGGAATTCCAGAATTGGCTCAGTTATTTATAACGGGACGTTATGATGTGTATGCGTAACCTGCTGAGCGGTGATGCTGTTTTAAGGTAGGACCATGCATTGGTCAAAATAAGATGTTAATAACTTATTGCATTGATTAATGATCAGATCCTCAATCAATGATGTGGATAATGATGTAAAGCAGACGTCACAAGTCAAATCTCCATCTTTGGAGGCGGATCACATCTCTATATTTTACCGTGCATCATTCAGACTCTTAAAAAACAGCACAACTGTGAATGAATCTGCAATAAAGGAAATTAAACCTATTCTTTTCAAACCGATATGTACGAGCTTCAGGGACGTGTTTTTCATTCTCGTTTCGTCACTGATGGATAAAAAAGACTCTTCTGTGCGGATAAGATAAACAGTCTGAAACTGGGAGTATTAGCGCGGCTAAACCCGCGTTTTCATGCCACATTGTGTTAAACACTGAGCACGGTGGGACAGATTTTTAGGGGGGTTGGGGTGGCAGACGGAGCGTGTTTGGCCCACAGACCCTTTCTCCCTCTCAGCCAAATCTCTCATTTGCAGCCAGTTACTGCACGAAGCTGAAACGTCACATCGACATTTGCTAAAGAGCTGTCGATGCTCACTATTCTGATATTCTCCGGGCGTGCTAACGGTTAACGTGGCGGTGGGATAATAGAAATATATCACAGGGTTTATAGTCTGGTTGGTTCCTACAATAATGTTGTGTCACTGAACGAGTGGATTCAAGGACATGATTCAGATCTGGGACACACACCTCGTCACATATCACTTTACTCTGTGGAAGTGGAACTCAATCTGTGGGCAGCCCGCTCATTAATCTGAGTCGGACCTGTTTAAGATACCAAAAAAAAGACACACACACACACACACACACACACACACAAACACACACACACTGACCACATCAGGCAGGTAATGAGGCAGATGAGCTGTACTGAACTGGGCTCTGCTCACAGCACAGAAATAGAATCCACCATTCAGATTACATGGCTCTGCTGAGGCTGTCACACACCGCGCAAGGTGTGTGTACGAGTGTGTGTGCGTGCCTAAAACACACACACACACACACACACACACATACACTGTCAATGGCGACATGCCCCATTTTTCCAAAGAGAGAAATGTGTCCAAAAGGCTCACTACTGAAGACCTGTCGTAGCTCGTGTATCACGAAGGGAGCAGCAGACGCTTCCATGTGTTGGTTTGGACGTCTGTCAAAACCACAGACCCCCCCCAACCTGTGTGTGTGTGTGTGTGTGTGTGTGTGTGTGTGTGTGTGTGTGTATATATATATATAACCAATTCATGATTTAACCCATAAGAACCAACAGTGTTGTTACACCGGTGTAACAAGAACGTTTGTTTCCCCAGACTCTTCATTATGTCTAAACTTAACTCATTAAGTCCAAAAAGGATGATTAGTAAATGTCACTTCTGGACTTAATGAGTTAAGTTCAGACATAAAACCTCATAATGAAGAGTCTGGGGGAACCAACGTTCTTGTTACACCGGTGTAACAACACTGTTGGTTCTTTTGGGTTAAAGTGTTTTATTTCTTCCTGTAGAAGAAAAAAAGTGGCTTGATATTACATCAATAAGCGACATTAAAAGTTCCCACGTCACATCAGTGTTAATTAATATACTTTATCAATAATAAGAATATGAATCCTTACACACATATATACATCTATATACACTTACGCCCAAAATTATTCATACCTCTATCAAATACAAGGGATTTCTTGATTTTTTCACTTAAAAATTTGTATTCAGTTTTTACTTAATCAGGACACAAAAGAAAGTCTTTCAACTATAAAGTGTATATGTATGTATATATATATATATATATATATATATATATATATATATATATATAAAGAAAGATATTACTCTCAAAGCATTAGACAGATACTAATCATCCTGAAATGGAATATGTACATATATGTCAAAATATAGAGTTCTGGGAATAGACCAGGTAGGGCCACATAGAACACATTTCTAATTTTTTTTCCAGAATAAAACTTTTTATTCTCAAGATCTGTACATATATATGTAACATTGGGCATTAGTGATAAACATATTCCATATCAGGAGAAATTTAGAGAAGAAGTAGAAATCATAGTGAATAATGGTGCTGAGTGATGGAGCCGAGACGATGCCCAAATAAAAAGTGGACATTTGGCTTGAATTAACAGTTACTGTCCTTTTCTGCAGAAATTCAGACGCCCAATGTATAAAAAGGTTAATTTATACATGGTAATAGAGAATTTACATGACCAATGATTTTACTCTTATTCCCAGAACTCTGTATTCTGACATATATGTAACATTAGTGGTAAACATATTCCATATCAGGATGATTAGTATTTATTACACACGTGTGTCTATGGTAGAACCCCCATAATTTCCCTTAAGAATAAATGGGTCTGGGTTCGAATGGGTTAACCTGATGCTGTGAGCAGTGAACAGCAGCTCCACATCTACATTATCGTTTATCCTGAGTTGTGTTGTGCTGCGTTCGCTTAATGCGAGATGGTTTCCGCTCATCCACCATCGCCTGAGGGAAATATGCAACCGTACGAGATGTGGAAACCATGGCAGTCAAACAATGAGCTCCACAGAGCTCCGTAAAGCCAGGGGGGGTCTCCAGGGGGGGTCACTGATGATTCTCTGTAGGTTCATGAGTCTTCTCTGCATCTCCTCTATGAGTTTGCTGCTTCTCCTCTTTCTATCTTTGTGCTTTGGATTGTTGTGTGTGAACTGTATTTTTTCAATTTTATAGATTAATTATAGTTTTAATAGACTTGTCAATAAAACAATTGGTGTCTAAACAAACTGTGACCATGAATGGGAATAAGTAGCTAGATAAGAATATGATTCCTTACATCTCTATACACACACATTGTCGATGAAAACCTGAAATAGTTCACCCCGGTTTGAATCCTTTCAGTGTTCTAGAAGTGACGTTTAGAGGAGAATTCTCCACCGGCTCCTAATCCCTATTTGAAAATCTGCTCGGGATTAAAAGTTTGAAGGTTTACACTCATAAAACAAACCCAAGACCGAACATAAGGAGATTTTTCCAAATGGGAAGGAATAGTTGGACAATAACAGTAATTAAGTAAAAGACAGAACTACAGTCATTTATAGCAAAGTTTAGAATTTCGCTGTTGTTTCTGAGCCAAAATTTCATTATAACCTTAAATTTTAATTAACTTGATGAAGGGTAGTTGGACATAGACACAGTCGTTTTTACGCTGTTTTTCTAGCTGACTAAATGGCTCAGTGGAGCTTTACACACTGGATCAACACGGCTCTGTCCAGACTGACCGAGGGACGAACAGCCAAGCGATATCCGAAAAAAACCTGGAATCCATCCTGTATCAGTCGTTTTCTGCACCCGCTTGTTGCTCCACTGGGGTCACGGGGGTCGGCCAGAGCTAATTCCAGCAGATTTCACGCGAGCTGTGAAGCAACAGTTTTACCCACTGCTCCAACTCTTCCATTTATCCATTAGAGTAGAGAAGACCCCGATATAATCGGCTGCAATCATAAAATTAGTAAAAGTGATGTCAAGTTTGTTGATTATAGTAGATTTGTTTTTGCAGTAGACAAGGCATCAAATTTGACAGATTCCTTCTTGCAAAGTAGATTTCTGCATGACTACGACATCTATCTATCTATCTATCTATCTATCTATCTATCTATCTATCTATCTATCTATCTATCTATCTATCTATCTATCTATCTATCTATCTTTCTATCTACTTATGAATCTACCTACGAATCTATCTATCTATCTATCTATCTATCTATCTATCTATCTATCTATCTATCTATCTATCTATCTATCTATCTATCTATCTATCTATCTATCTATCTATCTATCTATCTATCTATCTACCTATGAATCTACCTATGAATCTACCTACGAATCTACCTACGAATCAATCTATCTATCTATCTATCTATCTATCTATCTATCTATCTATCTATCTATCTATCTATCTATCTATCTATCTATCTATCTATCTATCTATCTATCTATCTATCTATCTATCTATCTTCTTCCGTAAAAAGTTTGGCTCGCTTCTCCTCCTAGGGGAAAGGACAAACCCCCACAATTGTTATATCAAATCGACCGGCTCGATCGGGAATCGTGTGGTAAGACTTTTGGTGGTGTTATTCGTTACTATGGTGACGTAGCCGCCATTTTTGTGCGAAATTTTGGCCCCATTCATTCCGGATGGGGGAGTCTAGAGTGGTGATGTCATCGGTAGAGTGTAAAATCAACAAAAATTCCACTGAAAACAAAATTTCTAACTCGCGGCTGCAGTTCTCACTGCATGTTAATAATTTACATCAAAACGTCGGCACGACCCTCCTGATCGCTCCAATGTGAGTAAGAAAGCTGAGAGTTGTACGGTTTTGGCGCTGTGACCCTCCAAGCACAGCTTCGCGCTCATGCTCTTCCTATCTCTCCCATTATAAATTTTCGCTGATTCATCCTGCGTTTTAGTGAAACATTGAATTCTCTTTAACCTTTAACCACATTCAGCACAGTTTGTTTAACTCTGAATAACTTTCAATCCATGATAATTGATTAACCGTTGCCTGCGTAGGTTCTCAATGTGTTTTTCTGGGAAAATAAACTCATATTTTTATAATAGGTCATATATTACAGCTAGCATTGACATTTTTTGTAATCGGGGGTCGATTACAAAGTCTGACTAATTAAAAAAAATGCAATGTGCATTTCAGGCTCCTCTTAACATGTTTGATGCATCAGATTTATATCTGCTATAAATTCAATGAACTTAAATATATAGTGAATTAAATACTGAGTTTTGAGTTTGCAAAATGTCACTGATTTTCTGCAGAAAAGCCTTATACTAGAATAACAACATTTAACATCAGCATCTGCCAACATGCATGCACATGCGTTAAAAAAAACAGAAAAAACAACCGGGACAAACAGATCCAGTAAGAACTCAGAGTGAAGCTTTTACAGAATCAGGGCACTAAGAAACCCAACAGAACATTTCAGATGTTTCACAGACAGGAAACCTCAGAAGTACTTCAGGACGTAGTTTGAGCTGAGATACGTTTATTTATCCCTGCGCTTTTGTCTACATCTAAAAATCAATTTCTGAAAAACGTCCGTGTTTCAGCGACTGTCAGCTACGTCGTGCACGTTTTCAAGGTAGTTTTTTTATTGCCACCTGTTGGCGCTGAGGGTTGTTATCATGTGAAATGACAGTACAGCACATCCCCCTCCGCTTTGAGAGGACGATGAAGACCTGGTTGTCACCACGAGATGAATCTGAGCAGCTCTCGTGTCGATATGTGTGTGTCAGGATGAGGCGAACGGCATCATCCGACGTCAGTTTCTCTGACCTGAAAAAGCTGGAAGGCAGATGCAGCGCGTCTCTGTTTATTCTGTGTGTTCCTGCTCCAGTTTATGGAGCCGTCTTCTGCAGCCGAAGCTGAAACTGACACCGTTGCTGCACTAAAAAGCTGCATTTGTTGCAGGCCGCTCGGCTTCTGCAAAGACTTTACTGTTCCTCTGGATGATCATGACTGAAATTATATGGATCATTCAGTAAAGTTTGCTGATTTTAGGAAGAGAAAGTCAACTTAACCCTCGATTGCGTGGGTGTTTCCTTTTTACCTCATGTCTTTACTGATAGAAATTCTGCTTTTCATGGCATACTTAAAAAATATATATATATTTATTATTATTTATTTATTATTTAATATATGCAGTCATTTATTTATTTTTATTTTTTATTTAATCATATATAAGGTCCAAAAATGAATTTTTTCAACATTATTTTTGTATATCTGTATATACAGTGTATATATATATATATATATATATATATATATATATATACATATATATTTATACTGATAGCAATTTAGCTTATTTTTATTTTGTATTTATTTTTATTATTATATATATGTATATATGTATATATATATATATAAATACACACATATATATATGTAAATACATATATATAAGTATACTTATAGGAATTTTGCTTTTTTTAACCATTTATTTATTTATTATTTATTATATGCAGTCATTTATTTATTTATTTTTATTTTTTATTTAATCATATATAGGTGCCAAATCTCTCTCTCTCTCTCTCTCTCTCTCTCTCTCTCTTTCTATATATATATATATATATATATATATATATATATATATATATATGCATACTGTATATCTGTACATACAGATATACAAAAATATCCAAAAATAATTTTGAAAAAAAATATTTTTGGCACTTATTTATGATAAAATAAAAAAATAAATAAATGACTGTATATATAATAAACAACAAGTAAATAAATGGACATTTTTTTGCTCTAAGCTGTGAAAAGCAGAAAATCGGTAAAGACATGAGGTAAAAAGGAATATTTTTATATATATATATATATATATATATATATATAGATAGATAGATAGATAGATAGATACAGCTGTGATTGGAGCTACATGCTAAAGACCCACATGCTGGCGTTCACCATTTTCATGCAAGCTAACATTTTTACATTTTTTGTTTACACTAATGACAATGATCAGATATTTGGTGGCAGAGGGGGAAATTAACAAATATTGCACGTCTTTTTCTACACTTTTTTTTCACAAACCTCTCACAGAGGGTGAAATAACGTGAAAACTGTCTGTGTTACCGTCATCGTTAAACTGGGTGGAAAATCTTCTCCTTTATATGCAAATTGCAAAAAAAAAAAGACGAACTGCACTAGTAGCCACACACAGTCAGAATGAAATTTATTCT
The DNA here is from genome assembly GCA_036785175.1 of Eupleurogrammus muticus. Lineage (NCBI taxonomy): Eukaryota > Metazoa > Chordata > Actinopteri > Scombriformes > Trichiuridae > Eupleurogrammus > Eupleurogrammus muticus. The sequence continues at coordinate 505,130 of JAYKQN010000033.1, read as the reverse complement.
GGTCTCCAGAGTGTTGAGGACCTCTTCATTATATACAGCCCCACCACATCATCCTGGAATCTATGTAGATGTTTAGCAAAATACAGAACATTGATTAGTATCAACATGACAGGAAAACCACTGCATGATGAGATATTTAGCTTCAATTTGTAGAAATACTGAACCTGCTGGTCAAACCAGTCGTATTAGGATTGATCCTCTTGGGCTGGTGAATGTCTGCAGGTCATTTCACGACATTCAGTCCAATTACACCTGATATAAAGTGGTTTTTACCAGACGTGTGCATTCACTTGATGAGATGTTTCTGCTTTTCAGTTTTTACATGGAACATGGTAGTGATGGACTCCTGCTCTCTAAGTCGTTTGAGCTCCATTATCTTTCTCTATGACCCTCATGGTTTTTTATTGTTCATTTTTAGCTACTAAAACCTGACCAGCTTTGTAATATTTTAGTGTTTTATTTTTTTTTTTTTGCGTGGCTGTGTGACTTTGCTGTTTAGATAATTCCTGGAGTGGGCAGGTGGTAAAAACTGTGTGATTGAACAATAACCCGACATGTGAAGAGAAGAAAAAAAACAAAGCCCGCTCATCCGTTTGTTGCCTGCTGCTCAGCTTTTTCTGTCTTTACCTTCCAGGCGTTCAGCTCACACTCGCATCCGACGCAAATAGCGATTTATGAAAATAATAAATTAAAAAACGCCAGAGATTTCCTGCCCCTCACGATGATCCTGCAGGAGATGAGCAACTTTTTAAATCTGCAATAATAGGCAGATAAATTCAGATAAACCACAGGCTTCTTGCTTCCATGTTATTTCTCATATAAAAAATTCATACAAGCAAACTTGAAGTGATGTCAAGTTTGTTGGTTATAGTAGATTTGCAGTAGACAAGGCATCAAATCTCACAGATTCCTTATTGCAAAGTTTAGATTTCTGCATGATTACGACGTTTATAACCACTTTCAGCGCAATTTGTTTAACTCTGTTTGAATAACTTTCGATCTATAATAATTAACAAACCGTTGCCCGTGTAGGTTTTCAATGTGTATTTCTAGAAAAACGATATATCACAGCTAGCATTGATAATATCATGTGTTGCAAGAATATTTTGTAATCAGGGGTCGATTGCAAAGTCTGACTAATTCTTTAAACAGCCAATAAAAAAAACTGCAATGTGCATTTAGGGCTCCTGTAAACATATGTTTGATCTGCTATAATCCCAATCAAACTAATAGATATATAATTAAATTATTTAATGCCCCAACTGGGGTGATGTGATGTTTATCATATAGTGAATTTGATTTTCTGCAGAAAAGCCTTATACTAAAATAACAGTATTTAACATCAGCGTCTGCCAACGTGCATGCACAGGGGTAAAAAAAAAACATTATTGATGTTTAAACACTCAAAATTGGCTTAGAAATGTGAGGAAAATTCAAAACTGAGGCTATGAGTCTCATAAATCACGATTTAAACCAGACACGAGGAGCTTTTCACCCTCAAACAACTTTGCCGTGTTGATTAATAATCTGTATTAATTCCAGTATCCTTTTTATGAACATTGATCTATAGAAAAACAAAACACAGACACAGACTCAACACAAAGTCAACATGCCCTTTAATATATGACTATGGATTAGTGAACCAATTAAAGGGAAACATGAATCCCAGCACGTTTTACTCTTTTGGTTCAATCTCAAACTAGTGACTCATTATAATCATTTTTTCACGTAAAAATTAGTACTTCACCTCAGTTTTCACTTAAGTAGGACACAAAGAAAGTCTTCCAACTATAAAGTGTATATATATAAAGACAGATTTCCCAGCATGCCCTGCCAGGAGCTTTCTATATCATAGTCATTTGTTGATGTGATTTTTGGTTTTCACTCCGTTTATTTACACATTGTAACGAAACACAAATCAATTATGGCTTCAGACTTTCTTTGTGTCCTGTTTAAGTAAAAAACTGAAGTGAAATACTAATTTGTAAGTGAAAAAATAAAGAAATCCCTTGTATTTGACAGGAGTATGAATCATTTTGGGCTTAAGTGTAAATATAAACTAAAAGGTCTGAGTGTCCATTCAGGATGGTTCGTTAATGGTCCTGCAGTCAATCATAGAAAATGGAAAATCTCTCAGCGCCGTCGTGTGATAAAACATTAACTGAGGAGAGAAAAAAAAGGTAAAAAGTTAGTTATAAAACCTTTATTCTCTTTATTCTGCCCATGGACGTGTTATTTACGCAGTAATGTGGCTGCAGCCCTGCTGACCTCCACTCTGACCTTTGTCTGCAATTTACTGTCAGGCTGTTTGTTAGAACATGCAAAGTGTGTGTGTGTGTGTGTGTGTGTGTGTGTGCATGCTGCTTTTTCTCCACACACACACACACACACCCACACACACACACACACACACACACACACACACGCACTGTTGTAACTGGATCATACTTTATATTCAGGTTATATGTGATTAATATTAATTTATATTATATGTCATGTTTTAATAAGTAATATGACATGTCTATTTAACAAGTTTACATGTGTGCTGCTTTTGATTCAAGACACTCTTTAAAAAGTATGAACCCACGATCATTCACTGACTTAACTCATTAAGTCCCAAAGTGACATTTACTAATCATCCTAACATAGAATATGTTTAATGCTCAATATTACATATATGTAAAATGCAGATCTATGGGAATAAAAAAAACTTTATAAATGTGTTCTATGTGGCCCACTTGGTCTGTGGTAGAACCCACATCATTTTTCTTTAAGGATAAATGCGTCTGGGTTCTTATGGGTTAATGTGTTTTATTTCTTCCTGTAAAAGAAAAAGTGCGTTGATAGCTCATTATTATTACATTAACATATTTAACTTACTTCCTTTGGCATATTTCTAATTTTCTACAGACAGATTTGATTATGATATATCGATATAACACGAGGCTGTTTATAGTTCTGTGTCAGCATTGGACCTGTAAAGCAGAACGTATGTAATGAACACTTTAACGTAAAAAGTATGAGTAAGTGATTATTCATTTATGAACGTGTCTGAAATCGTGTCGCTGCAGCTGTTTCATAAACCTCCTCAATCTGTCTTGCATGAGGTTCATTATGTGTCCGCTCATAATATGACTAGTTATTGTTTTCTATATCTCAGAAAAAAGTTTTATGTCACATAAATGCATCTTTAGCATGTCCAGTTTCTTTGTGGTAAGAATTAACTCACTCAAATCTTGCCTATAGTTGGTCCATATTATTGAATTATGAGCTGTGTTAATTGCTTTAGAAAAGATTGATTCCATGTTTTTCAGCCTTTAGAGCATCATGTACTCACTTCTGCGTTCATATAAATCACCTCATTAGAACCATCATTACTTTATCCGACATTTCCATCACTGTAGTGTAATTTTTTTTTGTAAAAGCAGAATATGACAAATTCCACTGCACACACACACATCACGTAGATGAGTGGAAGCTTGGTTTTTTCAGGGCAGGTTTGATTGTTTCTCTTCTCCCTTTGACTCCGTATAGTTTCCCACCCATGAATATTCATCGTGCACAGATGTAAGTGTTAGACAGAACTGGGCCACGTGTTTATAATTGAAGGAATCTATTAAACTTGAATGGCGTTCCTGAACAGGAGCCTCTGCACCAGCGTATCAACGTGTGTGTTTAATGGTTTTTTTTAGAACACATGGGCGAGTAGTTAAAGGTTAAAGTTGACATATATTGCACATTTCCAGATCTTTATTTATTTATATTGTGGAGCTGGAATATGTTTGGTTGGTCTACAGCTGGAAAGTTTTTATTTATTTATCTAATACTGGTCCTATATGCAGCAGCTTAGTTCATCCTGTGTTATAGCGCCTGTCTCTTTAACCCTCACGAAAAAGCATTTGACTTTTTACATAATCCGTATTTTCCGTATAAGGCAGACATTGAAGTCTTATATTTTCTACAAAATTTGCGATGCGCCCCATGGATGTATGTAGGGGAAGTGATGGCATGGATTGTAGATAAAATAACGGGGATGTGCGTTATGCAGAACATCGTTGTTTTAACAACCTGAAAATGGTAAAGAGACACGCTGATAAAGCACAGTTTAAACTGAAGGAAATCAGCTACACAGCTGAGTTTAAGACATAAGACAGGTGGTACGAGTTGGAGGAAAGACTGGATCAGTGGATCACAGAGCAGAGACTGGATCAGTGGATCACAGAGCAAAGACTGGATCAGTGGATCACAGAGCAGAGACTGGATCAGAGGATCACAGAGCACAGACTGGATCAGTGGATCACAGAGCAGAGACTGGATCAGTGGATCACAGAGCAAAGACTGGATCAGTGGATCACAGAGCAAAGACTGGATCAGTGGATCACAGAGCAAAGACTGGATCAGTGGATCATAGAGCAAAGACTGGATCAGTGGATCACAGAGCAAAGAACAAGTGGGAGAAGCGTTCCAATGGTCACCATTTGACTAAAAGCGGTAAAGCAGCAGAAGAAATGAAAATTGAACATTTCCGTCTTGGTGCTTTCGTTTCGGTGCCATTTCTCCATCCAGACCAGGACTACGGTAGCTCAGCAACTTCCAGCGGATTATAACGCATCATTTAGAGGAAAGTGACTCTGATGGTGAAAAAGGTGAAGCTGGCATGTTTGATGGAGATTTAGCTGCTGTTGGAATCAGAAACAGAGGATGAGGACGAGGATGCTTGTTTTATCCGTGTCTTTTACCATGCGCACAATGATTAAAAAATGTTAGTACTTTGTAATCAATACTTAAATAAAGCACACACACTGTATATAAACCCTCCCCTATAGTTAGGTTCCTTATGTGTGTGTTAAATACAGTAATGAAACACAGAACTGAGACTGAGCCTTTTAGTATGGTGCCTTATGGTCATGAAAACCATTACTCCATCTGATTTTTTAACAATATAAATATAACAGAAAACCATGAGAAGCATGATATAATGTATTTTTAATGAATAGAATCCAACACTGAGCCCAGTGTACAGTAGTGACATGAGAAGAGGACCATGTACCATTGTTGGTAATAAAATAACCCAAATAATCACCAAGATGTTAATCTTATAATAAGATTATTGGCTGCAGACTTACAGAGTGGACTACGTGGGCAGGACTCTTGTGTTTCTGCACATGCGCACAAGCCGGTCTGCAGATGTTGCTGCTGGCCTCTCCTGACATCTGCATTGTGATTCTAATATCTCTGTGAGCCAGACGGGAGATTTGAGCTTTGAGTTCTCCAACGTGTGCATCAACCTACACAGTCTGTGATTAGTGAACCTCTGACACCTCACAGAGAATGGCTGTGAGTATCTATTGTCATTCTTATTCAGATTCACACAAAAGACATCTAAAAAGTTCATATCAGGATGTGAGTGCAGACTCAAGAGACGGTGGGTGATATGTGAAAATAAGCGTGGATTGCAGAGTTTTGCAGACGTGTCTGTGGCAACTTCACGAGCTAAAACAGTGGATGCATCCTGCAGAGGAACATGATTACTGCTGTTAGTCTGTGTGTCGACACCCAGTCAATCAGATTTAAACTAATGAGACGCAAACTTTCTGCTTTTAACCCATAAGGACTCACAGTGTTGTTACACTGGTGTAACAAGAACGTTGGTTCCCTCAGAATCTTCATTATGAGGTTTTATATCTGAACCTAACTCATTACGTCCCAAAAGTGACAGATACTAATCATCCTGATATATAGGATATGTTTACCACTAATGCCCAATGTTACATATATGGTAAAATACAGAGTTCTGTGAATAAGAGTAAAATCATTGGGCATATAAATTCTCTATTACCATGTATACATTAACCTTTTTATACATTGGACATCTGAATTTCTGCAGAAAAGTATAATAACTGTTAATTCAAGACAAATGTCCACTTTTTATTTGTGCATCATGTCATCTCCATCACTCAGCACCATTATTCACTATGAATTATTCTTCTCTAATTTTACCTTATTGACAGAAAATAGTGAGTTATTATCAATGATACGAATCAGCTCCTGTTTTATTTAGTGAACCAACTTGCACAATATCAACACCTTGTTTGACCAGTAGGACAGAACCTTAATTAGTATCATTGGTTCCACTTGTGTCACTTTGAGAAAATCCAAAACTCTTTAAAATACAGTTTTAAGGAAGCATTAATCAGGTCTCTAAAAATCTACACTTTTTGTTCATGTTTCTTGGTTATTTTTCACCTAAAAGTCTTTGTATTTGTAGCAGCAAAAATCATGTTTTGTGCTAATTTTTACACAGAATATCACATGCTATAACTGAGAAGAATGGTGACTCGTATATATTTAATCCTCACAGAATATAAACCTTTTATGTGTGTCATTTAAAAGTCAATTTGTACCATTTATTTTATTTATTTATTTATTTATTTTACAAAAATTGCGTTTTTTTGCTATTTTTGACACACTATCAAATATTGTAACTGAGAAGAATGATGAATTATATATATTTAATCCACATAGGATATAAAACTAGTTGATAGCATGTGTTGTCATGTGAAAACCTTTTTAACCCATAGAAACCCAGGCCCCTTTATCCTTTAAAGAAAAATGATGTGAATTATACCAATTACACAACAAGAACACATTTGTGAAGTTTTTTTTACCCCAGATTTATACTTTTTATTCCCAAACATCTGTATTTTAACATATACAGTATGTAACATTAGTGGTAAACATATCATCATCAGGATGATTAATATCTGTCACTTTGGGACTTAATGAGTTAAGTTCAGACATAAAACCTCATAATGAAGAGTCTGGGGGAACCAACGTTCTTGTTACACCGGTGTAACAACACTGTTGGTCCTTATGGGTTAAGAGAATTGAACTATCTGGTACCAAGTGTTTAGGGTTACACCACATGACATTTTTAGCATTTAACTTCTATTTCACGCCAGCTGCCATAAAATAAAACCCTTTCATGAGGAGAGTTTAACTACAAACCAAGCGAGCAGCAAAACGATCAGAGACATAAAACCTCATAAGAGTCTGGGGGAACCAACGTTCTTGTTACACCGGTGTCACTGCAAGTTTCTATGGGCTGTTGTGTTTTTTTTCTTCCTGTAAAAGAAAAAAAGTGTCTTGATATCACACATTGTGTGCTCTATCATACTGCAGCACGTCATTATTATATATACATATTTAATCTACTTACTATCTGAGAAGTGATTTGTTGGAATTGTGAAAAAACGCCTTTTTGAAGCATTCTTTTCATTATTTCACATCATAAACTGCACTAATAAGTGAGACAGTCGATCCAGTTGCTTTAAGAGCGTCTTTGTGTATTTAGGACGGTGATTTTTGCAGTGTCAAACTCCAACACGCTCACACAGATTCATATGTTGCTATTAATTCTTTCTTAAACTCAACAGTTTCCTCTTTTCACCATCAGCAGCTTCACTTGCTTTGTGCTGTACATTAATATTTGGTGCATCTGTGCAAGACGTTGCTCATTTTTTGCAGAATAAACTTGCAGTCTGAATGACTTAAAGCACCTTCTGAGGCTGTTTTTAAATAGGATTTATAGTCCGGCGCCATGTTGAATCCGCGGTTTCCTCCTCGTTGCTGCAGCTTTTCTCGTTCTGTGCGAAGCTGCCGACACGAAGGGAAAAATCAGGTCCACAGGAAAGTGAATTAGCGTGGAATAAAGGAGAGGAATTAGCAGAGAAGAGCCCAGACAGATCAAATAAATAAAAAAGATGGTTTTATATTTCTAGTTCATTGGAGAAGTAGACGTTATAATAACCTCTCTGCTACCTGGACGCCCCAAAACTCACCATTTTCTAATCGTCTGTCCCCATGTGAATAGATACAAGCTTCTATTCCTACAAACCACTAATTTCAAGAATGAATAGCATTGAAAAAACCCTGAAGTAAACACTTGAAAGAGGCCTTTTTCAGAGACAAGCGTGTTCTCCTTGTACCGCCGGCCGCCCTTTTTCTCGAGTTGGCCCGGCAATTACTCGCAGTAAAAAGGAAGAGTACGAGCTTCCCTCTCCTCTTGTTCTCTCCTCTCGGAGGACGCCCACAGGAATAATTTAGTTTAGTAGGTTTCTGCGGACGGCGACGTGTGCGTCTCCGCGTGCGACGTTAACACCCACCGGGTTTAAAAAGTCACTCCTCTTATTGTCTGACGGTTTCGCTGCTCGCTTGGTTTGTAGTTAAACTCTCCTCAACCCTCAAAACGCGCTGATATCCTCTCACCTCAGTGTGTTTTTTATGGCAGCTGACATGAAATAGAAAGGTAAATGCTAAAAAATGTCATGTGGTGTAACCCTAAACACTTAGTACCAGATAATTTAACTCTCTTTAACCCATATGAACCGACAGTGTTGTTACACCGGTGTAACAAGAACGTTGGTTCCCCACAGACTCTTCATTATGATTAGTATATGTCACTTTAGTACTACTACTACTACTACTAGCCCTTGATAAGGGCCTTTATTAGTAGAATCTAGTGTTTTACTGCCTGGTTGCACAAAAACCTGGACCCATAGTAGCCTCCAGGACCAGGTTCGGCGACCTCTGACCCAGACTCTTCATTATGAGCTTTTATGTCTGAACTGGGAATAAACCAAGTGGGCGAACAGAACACATTTCCAAAATTTTTTCAGATTAATTCTTATCTAATCTGTCTTTTGACATATATGTAACACTGGGCATCAGTGGTAAACATATTCCATATTAGCATGATTTACCACTAATGCCCAATGTTACATATATGTCAAAAATACAGTACGTTAGGAATAAAAAGTATAAATATATATAAAAATAAGTATAAAAATGCTATAAATGAGTTCCATGTGGCCCACTTGGTCTATGGTAAAGCCAACATAATTTACTTTATGGATAAATGGGTCCTGGTTCTTATAGGTTAAAACGGTTTTAACACACTAAAACACATGCTATCAACTAGTTTATATCCTATGTGGATTAAATATATATAATTCATCATTCTTCTCAGTTACAATATTTGATATTGTGTAAAAAATAGCAAAAAACGCAATTTTTGTAAAAATAAATTAAATAAATGGTACAAATGGACTTTTAAATGATACACATAAAAGTTTTATATTCTATGAGGATTAAATATATACAAGTCACCATTCTTCTCTGTTATACCATGTGATAATCTGTGTAAAAATTAGCACAAAACATGATTTTTGCTGCTACAAATAGACTTTTAGGTGAAAAATAACCAAGAAACATGAACAAAATATGTAGATTTTTAGAGACCTGATTAATGCTTCCTTAAAACTGTATTTTAAAGAGTTTTGGATTTTCTCAACGTGACACAAGTGGAACCAATGATACTAATTAAGGTTCTGTCCTACAGGTCAAACAACGTCAAGGTGTTGATATTGTGCACGTTGGCTCACTAAATAAAACAGAAGCTGATTCGTATCATTGCTAATACCTGTTTTTACTAGAAGAAGTGCTTTTTTTTACCTAATGTGGAATATGTACATATATGTCAGAATATAGAGTTCTGGGAATAGACCAAGTGGGCCACATTTCTAAAGATTTTTTTTGTGTATTTTGACATATGTTACTTAATTAGTATCATTGGTGCCACTTGTGTTTGGGTCATGATGAGAAAATCTCTTTTTAAAATAAATTTTTAAGAAGCATTAATCAGGTCTCTAACAATCTACATTGTGTGTTCATGTTTCTTGGTTATTGTCATTTAAAAGTCCATTTGTACCATTTAATTAATTAATTAATTAATTTGTTTATTTTTACAAAAATTGTTTTTTTTGCTATTTTTGACACAATATCAAATAATGTAACTGAGAAGAATGATGAATTATATATATTTAATCCACATAAGATATAAATTAGTTGATAGCATGTGTTTTAGTGTGTTAAAACCTTATAACCTATAAGAACCAGGACCCATTTATCCATAAAGTAAATTATGTTGGTTTTACCATAGACCAAGTGGGCCACATTTATAACATTTTTTATACTTATTTTTATATATATATTTATACTTTTTATTCCTAAATTTCTGTATTTTTGACATATATGTAACATTGGGCATTAGTGGTAAATCATGCTAATATGGAAAATATGTTTACCACTAATGCCCAATGTTACATATATGTCAAAAGACAGATTAGATAAGAAATAAATGTGTTCTGTTCGCCCTCTTGGTTTATTCCCAGTTCAGACATAAAACCTCATAATGAAGAGTCTGGGTCAGAGGTCACCAACCCTGGTCCTGGAGGCTACTGTGGGTCCAGGTTTTTGTTCCAACCAGGCAGTAAAACACCACATTCTACTAATGAAGGCCCTTATCAAGGAAGTACTTTGGGAATAAAAAGTATTATTGTGATATTAGTTTTCACCGGGTACTCCGGTTTCCTCCCACAATACAAAACATGCTCAGGTTAATTGGTAAACTCTAAATTGCCCATAGGTGTGAGTGTGAGAGTGAATGGTGTGTGAATGGTGTGTGTGCCCCACGATTGGCTGGCGACCATCTGGGGTGTATCCCCCTGCCTCTCGCCCATAAAATGCGCTGGGATAGGCTCCAGCAGACCCCTGCGACCCCGAAAGGGAATAAGCGGGATAGACAATGGATGGATGGATGGATGGATTGTGATATTAAAACATTAGAAATGTGTTCTATGTGTTCCACCTGGTCTTTATGGTATCACCCACATAATTTATTTTAAGGATAAATGGGCCTGGGTTCTTATGGGTTAAAAATGTATTTTTTGAAAAAACACAAACACATGCATCAACTAGTTTTTATATTCTAGGTGGAATAAATATATACAGTTCATCATTCATTTTCAATTATATTTGATATTTTGTGTTAAAAACAGCACAAAAATGCTATTTTTGTTAAAAAATAAATACTACAAATGGACTTTTTAATTGCAATAACCAAAAAAACATGAACACACAATGTAGATTTTGATCAATGCTTCTTAAAAACTGTATTTTAAAATAGTTGTGGATTTTCTCAACGTTAGGTGTCGATATTATGCACGTTGGCTCACTAGATGTAACAGAAGAAAATTAATATCATAGGTAATACCTGTTTATACCAATAATATTTCCTGTCAATAAGGCAAAATTAACTCGTAGTGAATAAAGGTGCTGAGTGATGGAGCTGACATGATGCACAAATAAAAAGTGGACATTTGGCTTGAATTAACAGTTATTGTCCTTTTGTGCAGAAATTCAGACGCCCAATGTATAAAAAGGTTAATGTATACATGGTAATAGAGAATTTACATGACCAATGGTTTTACTCTTCATCAAAATTCCAGCCGTTCAGCACAGGTCGCATCGAGGGCTTTAACATTTACACACGACTGTGTGTCGCAGACCTCGCAGCTCAATAAATCACATTTTAATCTTGATTAAGATTTTCTCCGGCGATCATAAAAAACCAGATCGCCTTAGATGAAACCGTTAGTTCGCCGCCCTTTGTTTCACCACAATGCTCCCGCGTACGTCTTGCGTTATAAATCTGCCCATAGTGAGACTGGGTTTTGCTTTTTTATCTAATTCCCCTCGCTCTTGTTTTTATTTCAGCTCAGCTGGGCAGAGGTGAGAGAATCAACCTGAATTCATGAGTAAAACTGCAATAAAATAATAAAATAAAATATTAATAACACCTTCAAACTGATTCCCTGAACCCAGACCCATTTATATTTAAAATAAATTATATGGGTTATATCATAAACCAAGTGGAACACATAGAACACATTTCTGGAATATGTTTACCACTAATGCCCAATGTGACATATGTATGTATGGGAATAAAAATTATTATTCTGATATTAAAACTTAGAAATGTGTTCTGGTCTATGGTATAACCCACATAATTTTCCTGTAAGGGTAAATGGGTAAATCTGGGTTCTTATGGGTTAAAGGTCAGAGCAGGACTCCATACATCTCCAGTATCGCAGTAAATATCCTGGTTATAAAGCACATCGTCCTGGTTCCAGAACCATGGATAAGTTCTTATCCGGTTTTGAGAATATTCTGAAAAAAACTTAAAAATGTGTTCTATGTTGCCCACTTAGTCTGTTCCCAGAACTCTATATCAAGATAAGATAAGATAAGACTTTATTGATCCCACAACGGGGAAATTTGCTTGTTACTGCAGCGTACAGAGTAAAGAAAAATACAAGAAAAGCTATAAAAAATAAAAATACACAACACTATGTACAAATTCGTAGAATTTGTTGATCCGCATACACAGTATGCATTATGGACATAGAATGGAGAGAAAATACTAATAAATAGCAAGAAAAAAGAAAAAATAGAAAAAAGTATATATACATACATACATGCACGTACATACCTACATACATAAACATACACACATTTTTACACAATATACACACATACACACATGTACACATACACAGCTAATGCATACTTATTCTGACATAGATGTACATATTCCATATCAGGATGATTAGTAAATGTCACTTTGGGACTGAATGAGTTAAGTTCAGACATAAAGCCTCATAATGAAGAGTCTAGGGGAACCAACGTTCTTGTTACACCGGTGTTACAACACTGTTGGTTCATACGGGTTAAATTTAAATTTAATTGGTTCTTTATGCAGGAGCTAAGTTCCAATAAAATCCTCCTTTTTTGTCCTCTGTAGGGGACATTATCTCATCCCACCATTTATGCTATGGTGTTATTTCCAATTTTGGCCTCACAGATTAAATGATGTCACATTTGTAGGGTTTAGGATCTTTTCCTGTTTTAAAAAACAGAAAAAAATAAATAAGTTGAAAACCTTTTTTTCCTCTGGGTTAAGTAGGATAGAATAGTGGAGAGAGCGTGTTATAAAGTTATGATGTCCTGTACAGGACTAACGTAAACAGACTGAGACCTGCATGAAGAGGCCTGGTCCACTTGACTCCCATCATTCAGACGTAAACTCTGCTCTAAATGATGGCATATTAATGTTTTCAGTGACTCCACTACAGTTCATCCACAGATTGTTCTAGATGCCAAAAAGTTTGGTTGATTTGCATGTGTGAAGGTGGTAAACGCAAAAGTCTGTACACTATAGAGTAAAAATGTATTGTCTGAGTGGCCCAAATAATCCGACTGGCTGTGTGAAAGCACCCTTAGTCGTTATAACTACGTATTTTATATAGTTTTACAATAAAGAGATTAACATAATTTCTAACAGGATCAAAAAAATGTGGCCATGACCACCATGTGTAATTTTTTGTTCTCCAAATCAGCTCCCATGGGGTCGACCAGAAGCCAGAAGTGCTTAAGATGGGATTCTATCTCTGGAAAAAAGAAAAAACTGTGTCGTGGAAGTGAAAGCGTCTCTCAGCACGCGCCGTGTATTAATGCGTGTTGCTGCCGTCTTAATTAAAACAGCAGGTGGTACATGAGCAGAAATGAAGGACTGATGAGACGTGTGTGTGTGTGCGTGCGTGCACGTGTGTGTGTGTGTGTGTGTGTGTGTGTGTGTGCGTCAGTAAATGGCTCAGATTCCAGTTCTTTTGCCTCTGAGGATGAAAACTTTAACAAGGTAACAGAAGGCTTCCTTTATAGTTTTGTGTGTGTGCATGCATGTGTGTGTGTGCGCGCCTGTGTGCATGTGTGTGTGTGTGTGTGTGTGTGTTCCTCTATTCACTCCTCACATACCTCGGTTTGTGCGACACGTAACCACCAAAGTAAAAAAGTAGAACCCCCCCCCCCCTCATCAAATTCTAACAGGAAGCACCAGGTTTGTTGGATTTAGAAGATAAATCCATGACTTCAAACTGTGGAAACACACACACACACACACACACACACAGGCGCACACACACACACACACACACACACACACACAGTCCACGCTTAAATAATTCAATCTGCATTCCTGCACGCTATAATCAACCCGGCTGTATAATTTACCTCCACTGCGTGGTTGTTGTTCAGGAACATCTTTGGCTAGGGACAAATAATTAGGTGGTGAGATGAGTTTAAATCGAAGGTTTTAATTACAGCCATATTGTTATTATTATTCTACCCCCAGTTTAGACACTGTGGGGGGTGAGGGGGTGAGGGAGGGGGGGCAATGTGCTGCCTGACTGGATCAATCATGATATATCCTGCTAATTAAAAAGCCCTTATTAAAAAACCAATTGGATATGTTTTCTGGCCATGTCTCAAGGGCTTTTTGGACTCCTCAGACATGAACTTTTGGTGCATTCAGTGTGTGTGTGTGTGTGTGTGTGTGTGTGTGTGTGTGTGTGTGTCACCATGGAGACGTGCAGGTAAAACCCGACGCTCAATCCTAATCACGCTCATGTCTTTCACATGTACCGTTACATGCATGCAGCTTAAAGACCTTTTTTTTCGTAGTTTTCACAGTTGATTCCCGGCATCAGGAAGCAGATTTGTTGTAGTCGCTTGAAGCCTCTCGTTCAAAAAAAAAAAAAGATTCCCTGAGGACAAGCCGCGCCGCTTTGAACAAAACAACAAACATACAGTTTGGACAGAGAAGACGAAATCAAAAAGCATCGGCGCCATCGCTCGGCTGTTTTCATCTGTGGTTTAACACGTTGCTGATGACGTCACATGACCAATAAACAAACAGCCGCAGTGAACGTGAACACAACACGTCTATATGCAAATATAAGGCGATGGGATTTTACCTTAAAATAGTGTCTTAAACTACTGTTTAAAAGCTTGAGAACGTGCTTGTTTCCATTTTTATTAAAATATAAAGCAGTTTAAGTCCAATAAGTCCAACTTTCTAGAATCCATTAGACCCATATAGATATGTGACTGTATATATGACAGGAGACAGTGGAGAAATCCTGAAACTCATGTTTCAAACGACAGAGAAACACACACAGTTATTCAGAAACTGGGCCTGAAAACAAGCAGTTGTGACTAAAGTGAAGTTGTGATGTCACAACTATACAGTCACAGCCATTCAAATCAGCCAATCAGAGGAGAGACTCAGAAAGAAGCTTGAGAAAGGAGGTAAAACTATGTTGAGGACCTGATGGTCTACGCCTAATTAGTCAGGACCTGATGGTCTACACCTAGTTAGTCGGGACCTGGTGGTCTACGCCTAGTTAGTCAGAACCTGGTTGTCTACGCCTAGTTAGTCAGGACCTGATGGTCTACGCCTAGTTAGTCAGGACCTGATGGTCTACACCTAGTTAGAAGGGACCTGATGGTCTACGCCTAGTTAGTCAGGACCTGGTGGTCTACACCTAGTTAGTCAGGACCTGATGGTCTACGCCTAGTTAGTCAGGACCTGGTGGTCTACGCCTAGTTAGTCAGGACCTGATGGTCTACGCCTAGTTAGTCAGGACCTGGTGGTCTACGCCTAGTTAGTCAGGACCTGATGGTCTACACCTAGTTAGTCAGGACCTGATGGTCTACACCTAGTTAGTCAGGACCTGATGGTCTACGCCTAGTTAGTCAGAACCTGGTGGTCTACGCCTAGTTAGTCAGGACCTGGTGGTCTACGCCTAGTTAGTCAGAACCTGATGGTCTACGCCTAGTTAGTCAGGACCTGATGGTCTACGCCTAGTTAGTCAGGACCTGGTGGTCTACGCCTAGTTAGTCAGGACCTGGTGGTCTACGCCTAGTTAGTCAGGCCTGATGGTCTACGCCTAGTTAGTCAGGACCTGGTGGTCTACACCTAGTTAGTCAGAACCTGATGGTCTACGCCTAGTTAGTCAGAACCTGATGGTCTACGCCTAGTTAGTCAGAACCTGATGGTCTACGCCTAGTTAGTCAGGACCTGGTGGTCTACGCCTAGTTAGTCAGGACCTGGTGGTCTACGCCTAGTTAGTCAGGACCTGGTGGTCTACGCCTAGTTAGTCAGGACCTGATGGTCTACGCCTAGTTAGTCAGGACCTGGTGGTCTACGCCTAGTTAGTCAGAACCTGATGGTCTACGCCTAGTTAGTCAGGACCTGATGGTCTACGCCTAGTTAGTCAGGACCTGGTGGTCTACGCCTAGTTAGTCAGGACCTGATGGTCTACGCCTAGTTAGTCAGGACCTGGTGGTCTACGCCTAGTTAGTCAGGACCTGGTGGTCTACGCCTAGTTAGTCAGGACCTGATGGTCTACGCCTAGTTAGTCAGAACCTGATGGTCTACGCCTAGTTAGTCAGGACCTGATGGTCTACGCCTAGTTAGTCAGGACCTGGTGGTCTACGCCTAGTTAGTCAGGACCTGATGGTCTACGCCTAGTCAGTCAGAACCTGGTCTACGGCTAGTTAGTCAGAACCTGATGGTCTACGCCTAGTTAGTCAGAACCTGGTGGTCTACGCCTAGTTAGTCAGAACCTGATGGTCTACGCCTAGTTAGTCAGGACCTGATGGTCTATGCCTAGTTAGTCAGGACTTGATGGTCTACGCCTAGTTAGTCAGAATCTGGTGGTCTACACCTAGTTAGTCAGGACCTGGTGGTCTACACCTAGTTAGTCAGAACCTGGTAGTATCACCTAGTTAGTCAGGACCTGATGGTCTACGCCTAGTTAGTCAGGACCTGGTGGTCTACGCCTAGTTAGTCAGAATCTGGTGGTCTACACCTAGTTAGTCAGGAGCTGATGGTCTACGCCTAGTTAGTCAGGACCTGATGGTCTACGCCTAGTTAGTCAGAACCTGGTGGTCTACGCCTAGTTAGTCAGAACCTGGTGGTCTACACCTAGTTAGTCAGAACCTGGTAGTATCACCTAGTTAGTCAGGACCTGATGGTCTACGCCTAGTTAGTCAGGACCTGGTGGTCTACGCCTAGTTAGTCAGAACCTGGTGGTCTACGCCTAGTTAGTCAGAACCTGGTGGTCTACACCTAGTTAGTCAGGACCTGATGGTCTACGCCTAGTTAGTCAGAACCTGATGGTCTACGCCTAGTTAGTCAGGACCTGATGGTCTACACCTAGTTAGTCAGGACCTGATGGTTGTAGATCAGCATCTGTCATGTGAAAATTTACCCTAAAACTGTAGAATCCAGGTGTGTGTAAACTTTTGACTGGTAGTGTTGGATAAACTCTGTGGATGGGGAACATCTGTCCTCGTGGTGTGAGGTTTTTAAGCAGCAGACAGTGTTTCAGACAGTTCATGGCAGGTGTCCGCTATGATCTTTTCTGCAGGTCGAATCCTTTAAACCCCACAGATGATTCTCTGCAGCGGTGACCTGATATTAAATAGAGGACACAAGAAGACATGGAATAGAGTTAAATATTTTACCATTCAGTGTGAAACTCTTCAGCTGCAGCAGGTACATCTGATTTACGATGCTGTTCTGTTCTCACTTGACAATTATCCAAATCCGAGCAGACGCATACAAGCTTTATAGAGTTGGAAAAATTACCTGTAATGAACACAATGTGCCAACAAGAATTAATGTCATGACGTGAACTGTGCACAAAACAAATCCTATAAACCTGATATAGGAGTGTTGTGTCTCACAAATAGAAAAGACTTGTTTTACTCTATTCCTGTGTCGTATCACAGCGTGTGGCCTTATTAACAAGTAACACTGGTGGCATTTTACCTTCACAATGAGAATACAACCATCACACGATTGGCTTTATTTCCTATTTCTTTAATTTTCCATTGCTAAAGGACTTAATCTGATCGTGCAGGATAAGAACGAGACTTGGGACACCTACGGCGCGAAATGAAAAGACACCAATTTATCCCAGTAAGTGACACTAACAGGCCTGACTTTAACTGCGTTCTTTACGTTCCTGTTAAAACACAGTGGTTCACTGCAGGGGGTTGGAACGCTGTAAAAAAAAACAAAAAAAAACGTCAACCCCCTTTTTGCTAATTAAACATCCCTTTAACTTGGACATTTCAGGTTTTCACATCTCCTTAGAAACCGTTTAACGATGCGATGTCCTGTAATGACCTGGAAACCTGTTCCGGAAGGTGTTTCCAGTTATAGATGTTTTTCAGCTGCTGTTGCTAGGCGACTGACCTTTGACCCCTTCCCCTGTTGCGGGGGTTAAAAGGCTGCAGAGGCTTTTTGTAAATGTAATTATGACTCATTTATTATGAGCACATGAGTTGTTTAACAGTTGTGTTGATAGATATCATTAGTGAAATACCCGATTTTTTACCAGTATTGTTCACTTTCTTTTTCACTGCTCACAGTGTTATGCAATCAGTCAGATTTGTTTTGCTGAGCTTTGTTCTATATACAGGAGATTAGAACTTTTACTTCCAAGCGCCGTGTTGCTTCCGTCTCTTTTCATCTTTGCAACGGCGTTGACAGGCAGACACATCTGGGTCGTACAAAACGGACGGATCGGGTTTTCATCATCAATCAATCAGTCAGTCAGTCAGTCAGTCATTACATGAGCGTGTGCAGGTGTCACACACGGAAACACACACATCACACTCGCGTGCCGTCGGCGACGTGTGACGAGATAATACATTTTTTTTCCCTCTGGTAAAAAGTGCAATTACAGAAGTGTGCGCGGCTTCAGCACCAGAGACAGCGCCGTGGATTCATCAATGCACCGCTCCAATCAGATAAAGGATCGATGAGATGGACCAGAAGAACATAGTCAACTAAAGAACTGAATACATCATGCATGCTGTCTGCTGCTAGCGGGTTAACCGGGGGGGATGCATTATGGTCATTTTGCTAACACCCCCCCCCTTTTAGCCATACTCAAATTCCCTACTGTACTAAGTCGATCAAACTCACACTGGCTCCACAATCTGTCATTTTAGTGAAGCCAAAGAAACACAGAGAAGCAGAGACATGACCCCCCCCCCCCCTCGCCCCCCCAGAAAGAAGAACACACTCATCACTCAGCTCTGGTTCGTTTTTGACCTTCAGAGGAACGCGTCTTTTCCTTTTCCCCACTCGTTTCCTACAGAGAATATGTCATGTGGTTTAAGTAGAGTGTAAATGTCACCTGTGATTTACAGGAATCTAATACGTGTGTACACGTAATAGAAATACAATATGAGGTGTTTTGAGCTGTAATTATTTCCATAAATTTAACATAAAGTCTAAAATACAATTCAAAATTACTAATCCATTGTGTTTTTAGTTCTTTGTTGTGTGCATACATTTTAGACTGGCTGTTTGTGGAAATAGGATTGAAGTGTTTTTATACACTGTTCAACCTGCGTGATTCCTTTCAGAAGGGACACCAACAGTATATATAAAAAAATTAACTATTATTTTATTTAATTAAACCTACAAACTGTGAAAGCGTTTACTGTCCTACTGTATCTGTCCAACAGGTTAAAATTGATTTTACTTTTAGTCACGACGTTTCTAAATGATCCTCCATCAATCGAATGCTGCATTGAGTCAACAAAAGGTGGCTCTAAATGACCTTTTGCATTTGAAAACTGGATTTTATTCAAAGTACCAGTGAGCTACGACTAATTGCAGCTTCAGTGTAACTCAATGCAATGAACTGAATGTGTTTGTTCTGCACTAATGGCTGCAGCACACATTCAATGTGTTCACCTCACAGATGCTCCACATACCTCTTACCTGTTTCTGTCAGACTGTGACAACGTGGAGAACATCACTATTTGTCTTCCTCTTTTCTAGAACTCTCTTTCAGTCTCTCTCTCTCTCACACACACACCGAATCAAAGCAAATGACTGTGTTCATCATTGAACTCTGCGAACTCTCTTTGGCACCTAAAGACTTAGAAAAAGTCTCCAAGAAACTCTTTTCATCTTTTCAATTACGCCGCTGAATGAAGTGAGCGACTAATGTGGAAGTGAAAACGAATCCAGGGATGACAGAAAAAACGGCCTCGTTATAATGGACAGCTGTGAGTGAGTGTGTGTGTGTGTGTGTGTGTGTGTAAGCATTGCTTTCATAAAAGCTGCCACAGAAAGTGAAGGTAGAGAGAGAGAAGCTTCTTTTGATTTGCTGGTGTCACACTTTACAGAGCTGACAGATGTCACAGCGTGAGGCTGCTGCTGCTGCACAATCAGGCTGAGGCCGGTCAGGAAAAAAAAAAAAAAAAATCAGGAATGGCGCAATCTCCAAAAAACTGTCAAGTCAGTCGGCAATCTGAATGTCATCAGAGCCCGGATCGGCCGTGAGATTGCACTGAAATAAGAATGTTTCACAGGAAGAAAAAGGCTTTTCCTGAAGCCGCTGTCCTGGCGTAGCTATCAAGACATCCTCAATTTGGAGGATACTTGGATGAAATGATGGATGAAAGAACCTCAACTTGACCGATTTTTAAATTGACGTAACACCAGTTATTAGTCACGTTAATCATCATATAGTGTGTTTAGCTTTTCCGTGGAAAATGAATAGTCTGTGAACAGATTAGCATGCTAATGAGTTGATAATTATCACTTTGTGTGTGAGGAAGAGGAGGAATTATTCGCGTCTTTAATTGCATTTTTTTTTCCCTTAGCATTAGGATTCACGATGTGGACATTAACAACACGATGTTTAACGGCACGAGACGTTTTTGCCTCTTTACTGTAACTGGAAAACCTCTGAAGACTCTTGGTGTGATAATTTTGATAATGTAGATCCTAGAATTTAATTTGAAATCACACGTATTGACCAATATTGGCAGCGAAGCAGCTTCTTTCTCTGCTGTATTGTATTTATTTATTGTGCAGCCAAACAAAGTGTGTCCCCAAAATGAGATAAGATGAGATGAGAAGCGATATCTTTCCCACAATGGGGCAAATCGCTGCGTTACAGCAGCAAAGTGAACAGTCAGAAATAGAAGAGCATGATGAAACTTGTCAGGGAGTGTGTGTGTGTGTGTAGTCGAGATAATTCAAACTCCAGGATGTGAGGGTCCACCTCGTCCCTGAGGACAAATCAAAGAGTCCGTGACCCTTTGGTCTCCTTGGTTTGACTTTGACTCCTGATAAAATCATACAGTGTACCGATAAATAGATAAAAAAAAAATCTGAGCTGAGAAGTTGTGTATCACCAGAGAAGATTAGATGTGAAATGTGAGGAAAAGGTGATAGAACCAGGAAGAGCTGCACCAGACTTTAGCTGTTTCACCTTTAAACAACCTTTTCTTATTTGTACTTGTGTGTTCTGTGTGTTAATTACTTCATCATAACTTATGTTCTGACATTGCTGAAGGTTTTATCTTTTATTTTAAATGGTTGATTGGAATAGGTGCAGCTTGTGTGTGTGTTACTTCTTATCTCATCATGTTTAATCATAGGTCTTTCTGTGTGTTTTGTGCTCAGTCTTTTCTTCATGTTGAGGGATTCTTGACAGAGCAAATAAATCCTAAAATGCATTATTAAAATGCATGCATGCCTGTACGTTTTCTCCTGTAATGGAGGCAGCCTATAGAACCGTCCCCTGATTTAAAAAAAAATACTCAAACAAATTTTCTCTGATTTTCACCAAAACGCCTAGTTAGTCAGGACCTGGTGGTCTGCACCTAGTTAGTCAGGAACTGGTGGTCTACACCTAGTTAGTCAGGACCTGGTGGTCTACACCTAGTTAGTCAGGACCTGGTGGTCTACACCTAGTTAGTCAGGACCTGGTGGTCTACGCCTAGTTAGTCAGGACCTGGTGGTCTACACCTAGTTAGTCAGGAACTGGTGGTCTACGCCTAGTTAGTCAGGACCTGGTGGTCTGCACCTAGTTAGTCAGGAACTGGTGGTCTACACCTAGTTAGTCAGGACCTGGTGGTCTACACCTAGTTAGTCAGGACCTGGTGGTCTACACCTAGTTAGTCAGGACCTGGTGGTCTACGCCTAGTTAGTCAGGACCTGGTGGTCTACACCTAGTTAGTCAGGAACTGGTGGTCTACGCCTAGTTAGTCAGGACCTGGTGGTCTACGCCTAGTTAGTCAGGACCTGGTGGTCTACACCTAGTTAGTCAGGACCTGGTGGTCTACGCCTAGTTAGTCAGGACCTGGTGGTCTACACCTAGTTAGTCAGGAACTGGTGGTCTACGCCTAGTTAGTCAGGACCTGGTGGTCTACACCTAGTTAGTCAGGAACTGGTGGTCTACGCCTAGTTAGTCAGGACCTGGTGGTCTACACCTAGTTAGTCAGGAACTGGTGGTCTACGCCTAGTTAGTCAGGACCTGGTGGTCTACGCCTAGTTAGTCAGGACCTGGTGGTCTACACCTAGTTAGTCAGGAACTGGTGGTCTACGCCTAGTTAGTCAGGACCTGATGGTCTACGCCTAGTTAGTCAGGAACTGGTGGTCTACACCTAGTTAGTCAGGAACTGGTGGTCTACACCTAGTTAGTCAGAACCTGGTGGTCTACGCCTAGTTAGTCAGAACCTGATGGTCTACGCCTAGTTAGTCAGAACCTGGTGGTCTACGCCTAGTTAGTCAGGACCTGATGGTCTACACCTAGTTAGTCAGAACCTGGTGGTCTACACCTAGTTAGTCAGAACCTGATGGTCTACGCCTAGTTAGTCAGAACCTGATGGTCTACGCCTAGTTAGTCAGGACCCGATGGTCTACGCCTAGTTAGTCAGGACCCGTTGGTCTAACACCTAGTTAGTCAGAACCTGGTGGTCTACACCTAGTTAGTCAGGCCCCGTTGGTCTAACACCTAGTTAGTCAGAACCTGGTGGTCTACACCTAGTTAGTCAGAACCTGGTGGTCTACACCTAGTAGACCTTTGACCTAGAGGGGACGCTGCCTTTACATCCAGGATTTTACACAATCTCTGCACTTCTTCTTCTTTTTATTCTTTATCGTCATTTTCAATGCAAACTGCACCCACAGGGTATTAGAACAAATGGCTGGTTGCCTCCACTTTTGTGTTGGTACACAGGACACAAAGGGAAAAAAAAAAGATTTAGAAAAGTGACATATCATGTCCGAACTGTCCCCAGACACGTGCATCAGCTGTGAGTCTACGGTGAGTCTCTAGCGTCACACGCTGCTGTTTCATCCTCCCTTAAAGCATCAATCATGTAAATGAATCACTTGAATCCATGTTTGCTGCAGCGCTCTCACGCACACCGTGCACCACCTGTGCGGTACCTCGAGTGTGTTTATAATTGGCCACATGCTGATCGGGAGAGGATGAGAGATAATTACGCAAATGACAATATGGAAAAAAAAACTCAGCGGAAACTGCACGAAGATCTGACAAAAGGAAGCTTTACAAGCAAATCTGAAACTTTTAAAACATGTTTTTATTACAAGTCGTGTGTAATACACGCATTGTGTCCTCGAGTGGAAAAAAAAAGGAAATGTTTGTTTATTGTTATTAATCAGGAAGAACAACACAGTAAAGCTGCAGAAATGAAAGTAACTGGAAGGAAATGATTTCCATCTCCACGCCACAGATGTGACACACACATAATCCAGCTGGGACCCTATAGACGTTTATGTGTCATCTGTTCTCTCTGAAGCAAAGAGCTTCTCCTTTTATCGGACGAAACACTTAAGTATTCCCCTGCTGAAAAAGGGAGAATGAATGCATGTGCTGTATGTAAAAATATGACCTCTTTTCTTATTAAAACAGTGATAAAAAAATACCTAAGTTCTCAATTTGTAAATTAAAGTTAATCACAAGATTATATCCCATAGTTCACATAAAACAGAAAAGTCTCTGAGTGTAAACTACTCAATTAATTGACTATTTTTCAGTCTTCTGCTATGAAATCCAAGTGGAAGGAAGTTTTTAATTTCTCACAAATAACATCCCCATAAAGCAGGAAACAAAAGCTTCTCGCGGTTCAGTGAACACCGCTATATGTGCTTCTGCGTTATTCATGCGCATCAGTTTGAATTATTTCAGCTCGGTTATGTGCGTGTGTGTGTGTGTGTGTGTGTTTCTTATCGCTCTGAATACGACCACATGCAAACGCCTCGCACGTGTCGCGCTCTGTCATTTCTGTTGGTGAAAAACTGCTGCGGCGAGGCTGCTGAACTCAACTAAAACCGATGTAGGTTAATAACCACAGAGATGTGCCCTCTGCGGGGGAAATGACCTCTGTGTGTTGATCGCTTCATCAAGTTCTGACAGAATTAGACACTCAGTCAGGTGTTCTAGTTGATAACTTATGTTCTGGCTGTGGGCGACCGGCGTGGCCTCCCAACAAAAGGGATCAGCGCAACAAGATGACGTGGAGACAGTGGAACTCAGTTGGTGGTACAAAACACACAACACCAGCACATGCTTACGCTAGCTTGAAACAGCCAGTCCCCCACGGCGTGTTTCCTGTGTGTCACCCGCAAACATGTCTGGGGGAAACTCCCCCTCTGTCATTCAGTTCCCCCCTTATAAACAGGTGATAAGGGGAGGGGTCTTATCACATTTCCCTCCCCTTCTGGAGTCTCGCCAACTGGGTCTGCTATGTCCCGACGGCAACTCGCTCCCGTCGACAACCCGCTCCCGTTGACACTCCATCGACACTTCCGTCGCTGGTTCCATCGACACTCGGTCGACAACCCACTCCCGTTGACACACCATCGACACTTCCGTCGCTGGTTCCATCGACACTCGGTCGACAACCCACTCCCGTTGACACTTCCTTCGCAGATTCCATTGACAACTCGCTCCCATCGACGCTCCCGCCAACACTTCGCCGCCGTCCTCCTGCTCGTGTACCACCGTCTGCTTCTCTGGTGGCGCCACCGATCCCACCGCTGCCACCAAATGCGGGCGACCAGAGTGGCCTCCCAACAAAAGTGATCAGGGCAAAAACAAGGCGGTTTATTGACGGTGGTACATACAAACAACACAGCACATGCTTACGCTAGCACAACGGTCCACCTCTCGGCAGGTGGACCAAAACAGCTAGTCCCACACGGTGCGTTTCCTCTGTGTCATCCACAAACATATCCGGGGGGAACTCTCCCTCTGTCAATCAGTTTCCCCCTTATAAACAGGTGATAAGGGGAGGGGTCATCACCTTATCACATTTCCCTCCCCTTCTGGAGTCCCGCAAACTGGGTCTGCTATGTCCCGACGGCAACTCGCTCCCGTCGACAACCCGCTCCGGTTGACACACCATCGACACTTCCGTCACGGATTTCATCGACACTCGGTCGACAACCCGCTCCCGTTGACACTCCATCGACACTTCCGTCACGGATTTCATCGACACTCGGTCGACAACCCGCTCCCGTTGACACTCCGTTGACACTTCCGTCGGCAACTCGCTCCCATCAACAATTCCATCGACACTCCCACCGACACTTCGCCACCGTCCTCCTGCTCCTGTACCACCGTCTGTCCGCTAGTTCCACCTCCTCTCTCCAGCTTCTCAGGTGGCGCCACCGATCCCACCGCTGCCACCAAATGCGGGCGACCAGAGTGGCCTCCCAACAAAAGGGATCAGCGCAACCAGATGAAGTGGAGACAGGAGGCAGCAGAACTCAGTTTTGTCAAAAACAAGGCGGTTTATTGATGGTGGTACATACAAACAACAGAGCACATGCTTACGCTAGCACAACAGCTAGTCCCACACGGCGCATTTCCTCTGGGTCATCCGCAAACATATCCGGGGGAAACTCCACCTCTGTCAATCAGTTTCTCCTTATAAACAGGTGAAAAGGGGAGGGGTCATCGCCTTATCACATTTCCCTCCCCTTGTGTGAGGGAAATGTCCCGTCGGCAACTCGCTCCCGTCAACACTCCATTGACACTTCCGTTGCAGATTCCATCGACACTCCGTCGACAACCCGCTCCCGTTGACACTCCGTCGACACTTCCGTCGCAGATTCCATCGACATTTCGTCGGCAACTCGCTCCCATTGACAATTCCTTCGACACTCCCGCCGACATTTCCCCACCGTCCTCCCACTCCTGTACCACTGTCTGTTCACTAGTTCCACCTCCTCTCTCCAGCTTCTCAGGTGGCGCCACCGATCCCACCGCTGCCACCAAATGCGGGCGACCAGAGTGGCCTCCCAACAAAAGGGATCAGGGCAACCAGATGAAGTGGAGACAGGAGCAGCGGAACTTTTTCAGTTTTGTCAAAAACAAGGCGGTTTATTGTATGGTACATACAAACAACACAGCACATGCTTACGCTAGCTAACAGCTAGTCCCACACAGCGCATTTCCTCTGTGTCGTCCGCAAACATATCCGGGGGAAACTCTACCTCTGTCAATCAGTTTCCTCCTTATAAACAGGTTAGAAGGGGAGAGGTCATCGCCTTATCACATTTCCCTCCCCTTGTGTGAGGGAAATGTCCCGTCAGCAAATCGCTCCCATCGACACTCCATCGACACTTCCGTTACAGATTCCATCGACACTCCGTCGAGACAGGAGGCAGCGGAACTCAGTTTTATCAAAAACAAGGCGGTTTATTGACGGTGGTACATACAAACAACACAGCACTAGCACGCTAGCACAACAGTCCACCTCTCGGCAGGTGGACCAAAACAGCTAGTCCCACACGGTGCGTTTCCTCTGTGTCATCCACAAACATATCCGGGGGAAACTCTCCCTCTGTCTGTGGGAGAGGCCTGTGTGGTTTCTAATTCTCGTCATGTAGAATCATAAGTCATCATCTTTCTATGTGTTTGCTGCTCAGTCTTTTCTTCGCGTGAATGCTGAGGGGTTCTTGACAGGAAGAGAAAATTAATGCACTACAAAAAAATGCATTTTTGGGGCCCATAAATGATGCCCCATAGTGTTTGTTCAGTAGTCTTATTGTTCTGTAATGGACGTCTATGGCAGCCTATGGAACCGTCCCCTGATTTTATCAAAAACCAACAAATTTTCCTCCGATTTTCACCAAATTTGACACAACGCATCTTCAGACTAATCCACATATCTGGGTTTTGTCTTTTTTTATCTAAAACCATTTGCCTGTAACAGCCGATCCAATATGTTGACCCTTGACTTAGAGGGGACGTTCAGCTGATCTAATTTTAAAAGAGAATTCGGAGACAGAATGTGGCCTTAAATCTAAAATAAAAAAAAAGTTTCTGTATTGACTTGTGGGTGCTTAGGAACATTTATATGACTTATCTGCATGTGTTTGGCCTGAAAGTTGCTGTTAGTTCTTGTGAAACGAGAGAAAATGTGAATGTAATTCTTTTAATCCTGTAGTCTATGTCAGAGGTTGAGACCTTATGTTGTACTTTCTTTGGATTGTTTCAAGACAAGTTTTCGTTTGGCAAAAAATAGGAACTAATGGTGTGTTATCTCGATATTTTCTGACCAGGTCCAGACACTCCAGAATGTTTGGAGGAGTAGACCTAACAACAGAGTATTAGGACGACTTTTTGGAACGAACAGGGAGAGATGAGAATTGGCAAACGACGCTCTCCAGGTTGTTGCTGCTGCAAAAATGGATTAAATGTAGAGTTTATTATTAAAATAGTTGCTGATATCCGACAAATGACTATTCAATTAAATAATTTGGTTACGCATTCAATCATTTTTAACCGTTTTTTATTCACTTTTTCACCTTCAGCTCTCTCATATTGACATATTCAATAGAGTTTAAAGCCCTGTGACTGGAGTTGACTCTCTGTCTTTTTAATTGTCACTTTGGTTCAGGTCACAGATGTTGCTCCTTGATTAAAACCTATTTAAACCAATTTTATGTCCGCCCAGTGTTACTAATGAGAGCAGAGCTGATGGGATTTTTAGAAGTTTAATAGATTCTACTACATGTTTTAGGTGTGGCAGCTTTGGTCATGTGATGTGAGTTGCAATTTTTTCACATGTACTTGACATACAAAGAAATTAAAGTTACGTTTCTCACTATCCTATGCATAAACATGTACAACAATATTAAAGTACAAGTGCATGAGACGAGACAATAAACTAAGTTCTTAACAATAAATAAAGTGCAGCAGCCTAAAGCTACTTTAACCTAGTGTTACTAAACTAAAAACTAAAACCAAAACATACCGTATTTTCACGACCATAAGGCACCGTACTAAAAGGCTCAGTCTCAGTTCTTTGTTATATTACTGTATTTAACACACACATAAGGCACCTAACTATAGGGGAGGGTTTATATACACAAATAGAGCGGGAGCTAAACTGAGTTTGGTTGTGCTTTATTTAAGTATTGATTACAAAGTACTAACATTTTTTAATCATCACATGGTAAAACACACGGATAAAACACACACACAAGTGTGTGAATTTAAAAATAGAGCGGGGTAATGTCATCAATCAAACCATCAAAGTCCTCATCGTCTGTTTCTGATTCCAACAGCAGCTAAATCTCCATCAAACATGCCAGCTTCACTTTCTTCACCATCAGAGTCACTTTCCTCTAAATGATGCGTTATAATCCGCTGGAAGTTGCTGTGCTACCGTAGTCCTGGTCTGGATGGAAAAATGGCACCGAAACGAAAGCACCAAGACGGCAATGTTCAATTTTCATTTCTTCTGCTGCTTTAATGCTTTTAGTTGAATGGTGACCGTCGGAATGTTTCTCCCACTCGTTCTTTGCTCTGTGATCCACTGATCCAGTCTTTGCTCTGTGATCCACTGATCCAGTCTCTGCTCTGTGATCCACTGATCCAGTCTTTTCTCTGTGATCCACTGATCCAGTCTTTGCTCTGTGATCCACTGATCCAGTCTCTGCTCTGTGATCCACTGATCCAGTCTTTTCTCTGTGATCCACTGATCCAGTCTTTGCTCTGTGATCCACTGATCCAGTCTCTGCTCTGTGATCCACTGATCCAGTCTATGCTCTGTGATCCACTGATCCAGTCTTTGCTCTGTGATCCACTGATCCAGTCTCTGCTCTGTGATCCACTGATCCAGTCTCTGCTCTGTGATCCACTGATCCAGTCTTTCCTCCAACTCGTACCACCTGTCTTATGTCTTAAACTCAGCTGTGTAGCTGATTTCCTTCAGTTTAAACTGTGCTTTATCAGCGTGTCTCTTTACCATTTTCAGGTTGTTAAAACAACGATGTTTTGCATAACGCACATCCCCGTTATTTTATCTACAATCCATGCACACACTTCCCCCTACATACATACATAGGGCGCACTGCACAGATAAGACTTGTGTGTGCGCCTTATAGTCGTGAAAACACGGTAAGTAGCAGTAGCAATATAAATATAAAAATAACAGCAGCAAGGTATCTGTATGTTTGGCCTGTTGTTTTTAGGTCTTGTGAAATGAATGAATTTTTATCATATTTTTTTTTCTTCCATGTGTGTCCCAGCTGAATCCGCCGGGCCCGCCGACGATGCCCCGGAGCCCCACCTCCAGCGAGGATGAGATGGCCCAGAGCTTTTCCGACTACTCCGACGACGCCGCCTCCGACAGCTCCCGCGAGGAGACCATCTACGAGACCATAAGGGCCACGGCCGAGACGTCGCGGGGCCACATGGACGACGTCCACACCAACTCGATGGTGATCCGCGTGGTCATCCCCGACCTGCAGCAGACGGTGAGGACGCCAGAATTACCTCAGTATTACTTTTAAAAATCAGCATGCATTTAACTTAATAAATGTCACCGGTTCACTATCTGCGGATTGGCTAATGAATTGATGTGTGTTTCGGCCCGATGTTACGATAACCTTTCATTTTCAAGATCCAACACTTTATCACTTTCCATTTATGTATTAATAACATGACACAAGTTTTACCCTTGAAGTAAATGAATACTTTCAAGTAGGGGGGAGGTTTGCATTTTAATTATCTGCCTCTCAAACCTGCGAGAAGAAACACAATTACCACCATTAACTCATTCCTGTTTTGATGTAAAGCCTCAGAATTAAACCAACGGGATCTGCACGTCACTGAGGGGGCGGCATGTAGGCGGGGATGATAAATAGATATCCATAGGAGTGGTTTTCGTACATGAATGTTTTTTTAGTGACATTTTTTGCTAATTAGTGAGAACAGAGGCTGCAGCAGGGTTCAATAATGAGCAACACGAGCTGGGCCCCCTCTATTGATCAGTAAAGGATATTAGGACTCTGCATGGGCGCTGTGATATCTCAGGGGGGTCAACAGATGATAGTATAATTAACATGTAGGAAAAAAAGCAAATGACGCAAAAAACTGTCCTCCCATTTACCGTTCGTATGTAAACGAGTGGCAGATAATAATGAATGTTCTCCTCAGACTTACACAAAATGCACATCTGAGTATCATCAGCGCCTCTATGGTTTCTAGTGTCTTTTCCCACAGATTATAGAATAAAGTGTGTGAATGCAAAAACCTTAAATATAAAGATGCATTTGTTAATTTTACTCCTAAGATGAACAAACCATTTACTTTTTCTATTGTTATAATGCTGTTACTAATAGTTCATTTCTCTGGTAACTACTTATTTTAGTAGTGGAGTAGAAGTAACCTTACTTTACCTATTTAAACATCCAGCAGGCATTGATCATCCCACTATAGGTGAATATAAGTCCAATATAAGTCCTATAAAAGTCCAAGAGCCACGCTCCTGTTTGCTCTAGTTTTAGTTTTTTTTACAGTTGCACAACACAACTTGTACCGGAGTCAACGCGCAGCGGTACAACACTGTTATTAGCATAAAAAAGAAAAGGAGAAACGCAGCCATAGATTCGGTCT
Organism: Eupleurogrammus muticus; assembly: GCA_036785175.1. Classification (NCBI taxonomy): domain Eukaryota; kingdom Metazoa; phylum Chordata; class Actinopteri; order Scombriformes; family Trichiuridae; genus Eupleurogrammus; species Eupleurogrammus muticus. The sequence goes on along the minus strand of JAYKQN010000033.1, from coordinate 474,627 downwards.
CACATGCAGCATTTGCATTTTAAAGACACAGCACTCATTTCATACATTTTCATGAGCCTCGGCTACAAACAGTACAAAACTGAACAAACAGTGTACGCAAATAAATTTTAAAAAAAAGCAAGAAATGCTAGAAATCTGCAGATCAAGTCAATGTTAAATTAAATTTAACATCTTTTTTTTGTACTTTGTGCTGTCTACTTTGAAACCCGAACGTCAGGTTGACATTTACTCACAAACGCCCGACGCCGCCTCTTTATAACTCGCTCCAACGGTGGAATCTATCAATGTTTTATGGGTTTTATTAATTCTAACAGCGGGTATTACGGTTTCATTTGCATAGCGGACGCTCACGTTCTTTTAGCCGCATGCTGCTTCTTTTAATGAAGCCCCAAGTGTGCAACTGTATATTTTCAGTATTGGAGCAAAGTACGTTGTCCCATTTAATAATTACTTACTGTAGCTCCTGTAGCCATATGCGTATACACACACACACACATATACACTGTGCACACATCACAGATACTGTAGTTGATGGATATGGCTTCACTGTCCCTCCCTCAGCTGGTTTTTGGATATAAAGGTTTATCATCAAAGAGCAGAAGTGTCTAACTGGAACTCTGTGGGTGATCTGTACAGTAGTTTTATCTCAGAGCTAATGCAACTCTGCACTGACGCTCTTTGTTTGATGTTTGGTGCGTGCATGTATGTGTGTGTGTGTGCGTGCGTGCGTGTGTGTGTGTTTTATGCGTGTGTTCCAGAAAGCTTCACACTGGATGTCAATGACAGTGCAGCGAGTTGCATAAGTTGTCATTGGTGACTGAATTTGCAATCTATGGTTGTTGTTTTCTAATCATTTCTTTTTTCTTGGGAGGATAGTCTCATGACAGTGTGCACGTATGTGTGTGTGTGTGTGTGTGTGTGTGTGTGTGTGTGTGTGTGTGTGTGTGTGTGTGTGTGTGTGATCCAGCAGTGACCTCATGACCACGATGAAGTAATTAGTTTGGTGGTTACAACTCAAGCATAGAAGAGATATATGTGTATATATGTGTGTGTGAGTGTGTGCATGTGCATGTGTGTGTGTGTGAGTGTGTGTGCATGTGCATGTGTGTGTGTTCCCCAAGCTCTCTCACATGCATGCACCGATGCCTCTAATTTCACATTCATCATTGAGCACTCGACGGCGCCACCTGGTCACATGACCCAGTCACTCCATCCACTTGTGAATCAAACTCAGTTGAATAATTCAAGTGCACGACATCATACGTGAGCATGTGCACGTGAGCCGGGCTCCACTGTATAAGACTGTAGTAAGAACAAACATGCTAGCTTCACTGTGTCCTTTTCATACTTTTCGAGGTTTTGTGAGCTCATAACCAGCACTCAGCAGAACAAACATGACATGCACAGATGATCCAAACCTGTAAAACGAGACAGTGAATGTTAGCAGGTGCAGCAGCAGCACAGCTCATGTCCTTTTTATACAGAAATCACCTCTTCTAGTTAATTTTTTAACCTTTGTTTATTGGTTTGTCTGGAAGAAAACAGACAAAACACGGCAGAAAAGTCTGGTTGATGATAACCAGTCTGACCTCCACTTACAGGCACCTTAAGTAGACAGTGTTTTTTTTCTTAGTGGACCTTCAGTATTTGTATTTTAGTTTTTCAGCTCTAAACCATAAACTCCTCCAATAGAGATACAGAGCTTAACCTGATGACGACATGATAGTCATGTAGCAATCCAATCATAGCAAAAAATATACTGCTATCACTGCCACTTTTTTGCATTTACACAGAATTGTACTTTACTTGAAACTTTAGTTAAACTCATAGATGAAGCAATAATGGAAATTTTCAAGCGTAATAAAGCAGCAGAAGGAAAGTCGTCCCCCGGCCAGATGCCAAACATCTGTTCCCAGACTCCTTCAACCCCTGAATCCTTCCGGCCCCTCGTCTCCTCTTCCACGTCCAGGCGTGAGGATCATCGTCAGGAGGAGTTCACGCTGAACACACACTTACACACACACAAACACTTCAGCAATGGCACGGCGCCCCATAATCCTCTCTGATTCAGAAAAAGCCAAAAAAAATCCTGCATTGTGTTTTTTTTTTTGTTTATTTACTATCGGAGGAGGTTGTGGCAGGTTGTGTCTTTTACATTCTCAGTGAGCACAATAGCCCTGTTTAGCATTGTTCCATACAATAATAATAACTTAAAAAAAAGCTTGGCTGCAATGCATGCTATACATGGTTTATATTTAGTAACTGGGACAATCTAGAGACGTCCAAACCGTTTTGGTTCCTCTACTGAAATCCTTCCATCTGTCTTATAACAAAGCCGATTTTGCATCCATGCGTCAGTCAAAAGTTCACAAGGTGATCACATTACGTTGTTTTTCTTTCTTTCTCTCAAAGATAAATATGTAATTTGTGTTGATTGCTCGGCTGCCAGCCAACACTCCAATCACCGCTCTCTAATCAGTTTGTCTCCTAGGTTGAAACCCCGCTGACGCCGTCTCTCTCTCCCTCTCTCTCTGTCTGCAGAAATGCATGCGGTTCAACCCGGACGCGACCGTGTGGGTGGCCAAACAGAGGATCCTGTGCACGCTCAACCAGAGCCTGAAGGACGTGCTCAACTACGGCCTGTTCCAGCCGGCCAGCAACGGGCGGGACGGCAAGTTCCTGGACGAGGAACGCGTCCTCCGCGAATACCCACAGCCAATCAGCAAGGGCGTTCCATGTGTGGAGGTACATGATGGGCCATATATATATATATATATATATATATATATATATATATATATATATATATATATATATATATATATATATATATATATATATATATAGTATTAGAATATCCAATATGTTTTTAAAAATTCATTAGACCCATATAGATATTTCACTATATGGGTCTATATGAGACAGTCTATCACATAGAAACACACACAGACTGATTTCAGAACCCACAGCATCAAGCAGGTTCCTGACAATTTGAACATTGATCCTACCTGAATTATTATTATAAGGAGAAATTAAACAAAACCCTACATAGATGCAGTGAAACTGATACTTCCATACACTACTGTTTTAAAGTTTTAGAACACACATTTTTTTTCCATTTTTGTTGAAATATAAAGTAGTTTAATTCCAATAAGTCCAATAACTTTCTATAATCCATTAGACCCATGTGACTGTATATATGACAGGAGACAGTGGAGAAATCCTGAAACTCATGTTACAAACCACTCAATCCACAGAGGAACACACACAGCCTGTATTCAGAAACTGGGCCTGAAAACAAGTAATCATGACTTATGTTAAGTTGTGATGTCACAACTATACAGTCACAGCCATTCAAATCAGCCAATCAGAGGAGAGACTCAGAAAGAAGCTTGAGAAAGGAGGTAAAACTATGTTGAGATGATCTAGTTCTAATGTGACTTGTTAGGTCAAAATTTAAAATAAGAACAGGAAAGTGTAAAACATGGAACATTTAAGAACCTGGTGGTCTACACCTAGTTAGTCAGAACCTGGTGGTCTACACCTAGTTAGTCAGAACCTGGTGGTCTACACCTAGTTAGTCAGGACCTGGTGGTCTACACCTAGTTAGTCAGAACCTGGTGGTCTACGCCTAGTTAGTCAGAACCTGGTGGTCTACGGCTAGTTAGTCAGGACCTGATGGTCTACACCTAGTTAGTCAGGACCTGGTGGTCTACACCTAGTTAGTCAGAACCTGGTGGTCTACACCTAGTTAGTCAGGACCTGGTGGTCTACACCTAGTTAGTCAGAACCTGGTGGTCTACGCCTAGTTAGTCAGAACCTGGTGGTCTACACCTAGTTAGTCAGAACCTGGTGGTCTACGCCTAGTTAGTCAGAACCTGGTGGTCTACGCCTAGTTAGTCAGGACCTGATGGTCTACACCTAGTTAGTCAGGACCTGGTGGTCTACACCTAGTTAGTCAGAACCTGGTGATCTACACCTAGTTAGTCAGGACCTGGTGGTCTACACCTAGTTAGTCAGAACCTGGTGGTCTACACCTAGTTAGTCAGAACCTGATGGTCTACGCCTAGTTAGTCAGAACCTGGTGGTCTACACCTAGTTAGTCAGAACCTGGTGGTCTACGCCTAGTTAGTCAGGACCTGGTGGTCTACGCCTAGTTAGTCAGAACCTGGTGGTCTACGTCTAGTTAGTCAGAACCTGATGGTCTACACCTAGTTAGTCAGGACCTGGTGGTCTACGCCTAGTTAGTCAGAACCTGGTGGTCTACGTCTAGTTAGTCAGAACCTGATGGTCTACACCTAGTCAGTCAGGACCTGGTGGTCTACGCCTAGTTAGTCAGAACCTGATGGTCTACACCTAGTTAGTCAGAACCTGATGGTCTACGCCTAGTTAGTCAGAACCTGATGGTCTACACCTAGTTAGTCAGAACCTGATGGTCTACACCTAGTTAGTCAGAACCTGATGGTCTACGCCTAGTTAGTCAGAACCTGGTGGTCTACGCCTAGTTAGTCAGGACCTGGTGGTCTACGCCTAGTTAGTCAGAACCTGATGGTCTACACCTAGTTAGTCAGGACCTGGTGGTCTACGCCTAGTTAGTCAGAACCTGGTGGTCTACGCCTAGTTAGTCAGAACCTGGTGGTCTACACCTAATTGACTGGTAGTGTGTGTGTCTGTGTGTGTGTGTGTGTGTGTGTGTGTGTGTGTGTGTGTGTGTGTGTGTGTGTGTGTGTGTGTGTGTATAGAAGGTTATCAGTTAATGGAACAGAGCTCTAATAAATGCTTTGTTACACCTGTTGTTTTGCTGTGTATTTTCTTTTTTTTTAATAAATTGTCTTTTGCTCTACAGTTCCGCTATAAGAGCAGAGTCTACCGACAACCCAATGTGGACGAGAAGCAGATCGCTAAACTCCACACAAAGGTAAGAAGCAGTATTACCAATAATAATATTAATAATAATAATATATAATATAACAATAGTGTACATATGAGCCTTGTTTGGGTTCCTACAGTTTGACACAGTGAAAGAACAAAATACTGAAAGAGAAATAGAAAAAATATGAATAACTAGGGGCGACACGGTGGTGCGGTGGGTAGCACTGTTGCCTCACAGCAAGAAGGTCGCAGGTTCAAGACCCGCCTTGGGCCTGGGTCTGGGACCTTTCTGTGTGGAGTTTGCATGTTCTCCCCGTGTCTGCGTGGGTTTTCACCGGGTACTCCGGTTTCCTCCCACAATACAAAAAACATGCTCAGGTTAATTGGTAAACTCTAAATTGCCCATAGGTGTGAGTGTGAGAGTGAATGGTGTGTGAATGGTGTGTGTGCCCCACGATTGGCTGGCGACCATCTGGGGTGTATCCCTGCCTCTCGCCTTAACGCGCTGGGATAGGCTCCAGCAGACCCCTGCGACCCCGAAAGGGAATAAGCGGGATAGACAATGGATGGATGGATGAATAACTAGGTTGGGGTTAGTGTGAGCACATTTGTTAGGGTTACTACAATTAAAATATATTACATATATTAAATTAATAGTTTTCTTAATTAAGTGTTATAACAAAATCACTTGGGGGAATTTTTTTTTTTACCTGCAAAATAGCTGTTGGTCAAACAGTGAAACATCTTATTTAAAAAAAAACCTACATATTGCTTGTTCTACACATACAAGCACGGCTTGTTCCGAATTGTCTGTATTTTACGGAGTTTTAAAAGCATAAAGTGCAGAATGAGTATAATTTTATATACTTGGCAATTTTGATCACTTGCATAATGTTTTTCTCTAAGCGAACGTGGTCATTTAGTCTAACTCAGACAAATCGTGTCAGCAGGAAAACTCACAGTAAACGCGGCCTCCAGCTGAGCGTTGACACCAAATCAACGTCTGCTACGACTCGCTGAAACCGAGGGGTGGGGAAACACACCCCCAGCAAACACAGAGTCTAAACGGCCGGTCAGACTCGGTCGATTTGCAGTTTTTTTCCTTTTCCTCTTTGAAGGCGGAGGTTTTTACTCCATCTCTTACATATCAAAATCAATGTTTCTGCTCCAGCTCCAGTACCGTATTTTCACCACCATAAGGCACCGTACTAAAAGACCCAGTCTCAGTTCTGTGTGTCATTACTGTATTTAACACAGACATAAGGCACCTAACTATAGGGTTTATATACAGAAATAGAGCGGGAGCTAAACTGAGTTTGGTTGTGATTTATTTATGTATTGATTGCAAAGTACTGACATTTTTTAATCGTCGTGGGCATGGTAAAACACACAGATAAAACAAACACACAAGTGTGTTTATTTAAAAATAGAGCGGGGTGATGTCATCAATCAAACCATCAAAGTTGTTTCTGATTCCAACAGCAGCTAAATCTCCATCAAACATGCCAGCTTCACTTTCTTCACCATCAGAGTCACTTTCCTCTAAATGATGCGTTATAATCCGCTGGAAGTTGCTGCGCTACCGTAGTCCTGGTCTGGATGGAAAAATGGCACCAAAACGAAAGCACCAAGACGGAAATGTTTTTTCATTTCTTCTGCTGCTTTACTGCTTTTAGTCGGATGGTGACCGTCAAACGCTTCTCCCACTTGTTCTTTGCTCGATGATCCACTGATCCAGTCTTTGCTATGTGATCCACTGATCCAGTCTTTGCTCTTTGATCCACTGATCCAGTCTCTGCTCTGTGATCCACTGATCCAGTCTTTGCTCTGTGATCCACTGGTCCAGTCTCTGCTATGTGATCCACTGATCCAGTCTTTGCTCTTTGATCCACTGATCCAGTCTCTGCTCTGTGATCCACTGACCCAGTCTTTCCTCTGTGATCCACTGATCCAGTCTCTGCTCTGTGATCCACTGATCCAGTCTCTGCTCTGTGATCCACTGATCCAGTCTTTCCTCCAACTCGTACCACCTGTCTTATGTCTTAAACTCAGCTGTGTAGCTGATTTCCTTCAGTTTAAACTGTGCTTTATCAGCGTGTCTCTTTACCATTTTCAGGTTGTTAAAACAACGATGTTCTGCATAACGCACATCCCCGTTATTTTATCTACAATCCATGCCTACACTTCCCCCTACATACATACATACATAGGGCATACACAGCACATTTTGAAGAAAATATAAGACTTTTATATGTGCCTTATAGTCGTGAAAATATGGTGCTTTAAAGATGCAGCCATGCCAGATCCTAAGTGTCTCTGGCAGCTCTCTGTTAGCCACACACTGGGAAACTGTCTGACACCTGCTCTGATTCTACACCCCGACGCAGGGACGAGTCGCCCGGCAGAAGGGAAGCGACGATAAAGAAAAAGGAAAAATGGAAAAAAAAAAAGGGGGCCGGAGAGGAGAGGGTTTTTATAAATGCAAGCAGCAAGCAGACGAATGCACGAATTAACAAAAGTCATTAGTTAGGAAGGTTGTTTCTTGTTTCTTCCTCGGTCTTTTTGGAACGATGAAACGTTTTTTTTTCCGGAGCTAATCCGGTTTCGCCAACGCCTTCTGCTGCTCTGTGGTTAGCTCGAGCTTAGGCCCGAGACAGCCAATCAGCCGGCAGCCTCCCCACCTGCTTCAGACCCTCACACACACACACACACACACACACACACACGCAGGGGCATGTGCGTGAACTTCTGACATTTACAGATATTGAACCGGCGCTGTGACATCATGGTGGAAATCTGAAGTCTGAGACGTCTGCACACACACACACACACACACACACACACATGGTGTCATCACACGCGTATGCAGCATTAGCATTACACTAACAATCAGATTTGTGACATTTTATAGAGCATAAAAAAACTAAAAAGCACCAGAAACACACGTGTCACCTTATAGGCTACAAACAGCATGACTGTGATAGGGATTACTGCTTTATGAGCCTGTTTTCCATTGGGGGTAATGACATTATAACGTTCAACATGATGGAAAATAGTCAAACACCTATTTTTTACTAAGTACAATACAGTGGCATCTTTTGATTAATTACTAATTCACAGTTTATTTAAAGGTTCACGTTTGAGTGATTTCAGCATTTTTTTTTTCCCCCAATTCATCACCATCGTCTGATTCATGCCCCTGTCACTGGTTTCGTCGCCATAGCAACGGTGGCCGGGGCTCATGGGTATTGTAGTGTTCTAAAAACACAGCTCTGCTGCTCCACCACGTCTCAGTGTTTAATCACACCTTCAAAGCTCGGATTATCTTGTTGTCTGATTCAGAATTCTGGAACCAGACAGTTGATTTGATAGTATTTAATATTAGATTTAATATTAATAAGGAAATGGGACGTTCTGATCTAACAATTTTAATAAAATAAAGAAAATTAAACATAATGTTCCACTGTGTGTTGGGACATTCCTAACTTACTTATCCGATCCATGTCCCTGCTTGTCTTCCCATCCTCTCTTCCATTCTTCGCTCCTTATTTCCTCCTCTCCTTCTGGGAGCTGCTCTGTTATCTATTTTTACCGTGCGGCCTGGAAAGAAAAACAGGAGACAGGAGAACAGAAAAGGAAGAAAGAAAAGAAGCAGCCAAGCAAACGCTCCTGTGCTTCCTGCTTTGTTTCACCAGCCTTTTTTTTTTTTTATCCAGGACCCCTCTGCTCCTTCCCTCGCCTCATCTTCTACTTCTCGTCTATTTCTCTCTCTCCTTCTCGCTGTAATAGCTGCCTCTCCTCTCTGCGTTTGTGCAGGCCAACCTGAGGAAGTTCATGGACCTCATCCAGCACAACCAGGTGGACAAAGTGTCCAAGATGCTGGAGAGAGGCATCGACCCCAACTACCACGACGGCGACACCGGTGGTGAGCCTGCACCTTGTCTTTATTAATAAAAAATGCATGGAATATACATATTTAAACCTGTAGCAGCAGGTATATTCTGTAAATCCCCCGTCCCTACTTTTCCTACTGAAACACTCTGTGGAGATTGACCCAGGGTCAGTCGGGGAAACAGAAGTCAAGTCCAAGCACCAGGGGAAGGAAGAGGTTCGCTATTAACATTTAACGGGCAGCGATCGGAGGGAGGAAACCACACCAGTGGTTTTATTTCTCAGTTTCTCCATTAGCTGTCACACCGGAAGCTTAAATATTTACACACAACCACTGAAAAAGTGTTTTTTCAGGCCCCACCTTTAACCCACAAGAACCCATCCTTATGTGGGTTATACCATAGACCAAGTGGACCAAGTTTTTTTCAGAATAAAACTTTTTATTCCCAAAGATCTGTATTCTAACATACATGTAACATTAGTGGTAAACATATTCCATATCAGGATGATTAGTATCTGTCACTTTGGGACTTGTGTATGCAATTGCACCTCCACTACATTAGGGGGCAGTGCCGCTCTCATTGTCAGAATGTGTGCAGGGAGCATACAGCACAGAGTATGAGTATGAAGTGTAGACACCAAGTGACACCATGAAAACATATTTAACAGGGATGAGAAGACAGGCGGAGAGAGACGGAGATAAAGAGACAAACGAAAGTCTCCCAAAGCTAAGACGAGGAAATATGCCGAAGCGGTGCATCAGTTTCCCTGTTGTGAGTCTGGTTCAGATCATGTTCAGGATGTGGCATTTACATACGTTAATTTTAACTTATCCAGGTTCCTGGTTGTTTGTTGCTGGTTTTGACTTCTTGAAATTCCAGTAAACCAGGACGATGTGCTTCATAACCAGGATATTTACTGGGATACTGGAGGCGTATGGAGTCCTGCTCTGACCTTTAACCCATAAGAACCCAGACCCATTTATCCTTAAAGGATAATTATGTGGGTTATACCATAGACAAGTGAAGCCACATTTCTGAAGTTTTTCAGAATAAAATTTTTTATTCCCACAGATCTGTATTTTTGACATATTCCATATTATGATGATCAGTATCTGTCACTTTGGGACTTAATGAGTTAAGTTCAGACATAAAACCTCATAATGAAGAGTCTGGGGGAACCAACGTTCTTGTTACACCGGTGTAGCAACACTGTGGGTTTCTATGGGTTAAAACAACAATGGTAGATACGTTTGAGGTTATGTCTCTACTCTAAGTAGCTGAGCTTGGAGCGTCTTTCTCTTTATGTTTAACTGAGTGAATCCCCGTAGATCCGCCTGTGTTTTTTAATCACTTGCATTGTGCATGTTCACATTAAGCAGGTATATGAAATTTTGCTTCATTGGCCATCACTGGTATGAAATCAAAGGCTTTTAGCCAGATCCTATTCCTGTCGAGGATTGTGTGGAAAATAAGTCTAGACTAGTGTAGCTGGGTCTTTGAGGGTTCTAGTTGAAACCAAGTGGAAACTCTTACAGCTCGAGTCTCATCTTCTCTCCATAACCACTATTGAATAACCACTTGACCTGCGTCTGGTTGTTATGGGTTAAGGAAACTGAATCTTACACATGTAAATTTCCTTCTACTAACATTCAATATATGCAGAGAAAATGGTACATTTTAGTGATAGACTGTAGATGATGCTACAGCAGTGGTTTAAGTTGGAATCATTCTGAATAATGTGAATTTATGCTAATTACAGAGTTATGTTTCCAATTTATGCATGAAAACATATTTTCACTCTTGGCTTGATAGCAAATAGTAAACAGGAAAGGCTTCTGTTAACGAGATTGGAATGCCTTTTTTAACTGAACACTGATGAATATCCAGATAAACCAGACTACTGGTTTTATTTCTCTGTTTCTTCATTAGCAGTAACAGCGGAAATGTAAAGATGTACACACAAGCACTGAAAAAGTGTTTTTTTCAGGACCCGCTTTAAGGAAACTGAACCATACACATGTGAAATTTACCTTTACCAACATTTAATTTGTGCACAGAAGATGGCATGTTTCATTAAAAGACTTTATGCATGAAAAGATATTTTCACTCTTGGCTTGTAGCAAATACTAAACAGGAAAGGCTTCTGGTAATGAGATGTGAAGGTAGTTGCAGATCCTCCACGTCACCTACTGTCGTGTAATCACTGAAATAAACAGACTCTCCACCTGAGAACTATATGTTGATAGATGATCGCCTCAGCTTCCTGCTTCCTGCTCTGAAAGGTCACATTCAGGTGTGGTGTTACTCTGCAGAATGTAGGTTAACACGTAATGAGAGACACGTGCTGTTTGTTTCCAGAGCGGGAAGCAGCACTTTGCTGATCCTGGAAAAGTCTGTATCTCCAAATATGACGATAAACTTCGTATTAGCAACCCATCTTAATAATATAATAGGCTTTGATTAGATTTTGGGTCTGTGGAAAATGTAAATGTCTCCTTGAACATTTTTTTTCTCACTCTAAACCAGAACTTTTACAGTTTTAACTATATTCTGAAGTTTTTACAGGAGGGGGCTTGGTTCACAAATCATTCATAACCTGATTTATTTTATTATATAACATTTTATCCAGAAAAATAAAGCAAAATTTATTTATTTTTTCCCTTTTTAACATTATGTTCTGCTTTGCGGACTGATAAAAATCTTCCACTCTAATCAACTACCTGGCTTTATTCAGTGTAAAAATCAATGTTAAAACTATGAAAGTATTCTACTGAGAATCAAGCGCGGCATAATTGGATTTTTTTTGGCATTTAGGCAGGTAAAATAATCCAGTAGCATTAATATCACATTAAGTCAGTGGTTCTCAAATAGTGGGGCGTGCGTTAGACCTCAGGTAACATGCTTTTTTATTTCAATTTTTTACTCTCCTAGAATAAAGTGCAATTAGACCTTCACTACATTAGGGGGCAGCAGAGTGTTCACAGGGAGCATACAGCACAGAGTATGAGTATGAAGTGTAGACACCAAGTGACACCATGAAAACATATTTAACAGGGATGAGAAGACAGGCGGAGAGAGACGGAGATAAAGAGACAAACGAAAGTCTCCCAAAGCTAAGACGAGGAAATATGACGAAGCGTCTGTAGCGCTTGGTTCACTGTGAAAGACCGGTGTGTTACTGAGTCTGAAATGTTGGAGACAAAGACATTGAAGACATTACACCACAATCACTGATAAGACCATTTATGTAGTTTTATTTTTAGTATCATATGGTTTGACATGGTCAGTCAGAAAATGTTTAATTACGGATTTAATTTTATTTTTTAATTTCAAATGCACTTTAAATCTTTTCTGTTAGTTAATAAAGCTATTCTTTGTTGTAATTTGGTCCATATTTCTTTCTTATTTTATTCTCTTATACGTTAATAAGGATACAGTGTTATGCAGAGGTACTTATAACAATATTATAGACAAATATTTCTATTTATAGTCACACACGGGGGGGTGCGACAGAAAATAATTGAGTAGCACATGCATTAAGTCGAGGTGGGACAGTGAGGAAACGACTTTCTTGTGTAAATTGGGTGAATTCTGACAGTCGGCCCAAGCTGAAGGATAAACTGCTCTATAAACTGTTTTGGCCTTGATTTGTGCAGAAGTAAAAAAAAAAAAAAAAGGCAGCAAACAGACGGCTGCTGGTTCATTTCCCCCTGGGGGCGGCTTTGAAGGATTTTTTGTTTGTCGAGGATCTTCTGAGGTGTGGAAACACTGAGAGAAATGCTGGATCCTGAGTGGGTAGAGTTGCAGAGTTGGCTCGGTGCTTCTCTCACACACAGCCCCCCAGTAGCAAAGAGCCGCCCTCATGTCAGTTTGTCTCAAACAGGCAAAGGGAGGCTACTACGCTACGCTAACAGTTGGAAGTGTTCTCGAGGCCCACTCTGGGATGGCGAGGATTACAAAACGCCGTCCTCGAACACGCGCCGCCACTCGACTTAACGAGCCGCGGAGCTCGCCGTGGTCAGCGACAGACACGCTGGGATAATGAAATAAATAAATAAATAGATAAAACCTGTCAGCAAGCTTCCTGCAGGACCCTCAACGGACCAGAATGTTTTAAGATAAAATTGATGAGAGATTATTTCTGTTCTCGGGGGGGGACCTCGCATGTGTGAATTCCCTGTTACCAACATTTAATTGATGCATGTGTCAGTAATAGACTAGTAGAACATGCTGCGATTAAAGCCAATGACAGGCACTCATTGTGTTTCCAATTTCTGAATGAAAAAATATTTTCACTCTTGGCTTGATGGAAAATAGTAATACTAGTATTAGTATTATTAATGAGAGGTGAAGGTAGTTTGAAAAATGACTTTTTTTAACTGAACTTAACTAAATTCATTGGAAAAAAATCCTAATGGAATCAATGACACAAGAGGTGCATAGTGCACTGTGAAGGAAAGAACGATTTTAGCGTTTTTTTGGTTTATTTTAGTGCAACTTCCTCTGAAAACTTGAATAATCTTATTGTTAATTGTCACTGTTTTTTTATAATAATGGCACATGCTCTCAGTCTGATGCACTTATACCTCCAATTGTAATCGTTAGCATCCTGCTAGAAGTATTCATTGATGGAATTTGATCCTTTTAGCATCCGTAATGTTTATTTCTCATGTTCATAAAATAGTTTTCATTTTTCACTCTTGGCTTGAGAGCAAATACTAAACAGGAAAGGCTTCTGGTAATGAGATGTGAAGGTAGTTTGAGTCCTGTGTGGGAAATGCCTTATTTTCTTTTTTTAACTCAATGTAAATTCATTGAATGTCTTTTGATGAACATCCAGATGAATGGAAATAGGATTCAGGAAAAAAAACATTTCGGCCCGAACTAGACAAATATGTATATAGATATTTTTTAATCCACACACTTTTCTATTGAATTAGCCTCCCTTATACGTAGATAGGTCAAAGTGCAGCTTATGCTCACATTGCTTGTTCTGTTGAACCCAAAGAACCCAGACCTGTTTATCCTTAAAGGAAAATTATGTGGATTATACCATAGACCAAGAGGGCCACATAGTGCAATTGCACCTCCACTTCATTAGGGGGCAGTGGCGCTCTCATTGTCAGAGTGTGTGCAGGGAGCATACAGCACAGACTATGAGTATGAAGTGTAGACACGAAGTGACACCATGAAAACATATTTAACAGGGATGAGAAGACAGGCGGAGAGAGACGGAGATAAAGAGACAAACGAAAGTCTCCCAAAGCTAAGACGAGGAAATATGACGAAGCGGTGCATCAGTTTCCCTGTTGTGAGTCTGGTTCAGATCATGTTCAGGATGTGACATTTACGTACATTAATTTGAACTTATCCAGGTTCCTGGTTGTTTGTTGCAGTGTTTTGACTTCCAGTAAATCTTGTCATTTTTGTACCTGACTGAGTGACCTGAGCTAGATTAGGCGCCTTAGCACCAATTCACCCACAGTACAGCTTGTTTTATGAGTTGTCAGACCAAATAGAATCCTCAACCAGATGTTTACATGCCACAGTGTCCTGATTACCTCCAGACTGCTGCTAGTGTGTCAGTGATTCTCATCACCAGGATAAAGACTTATTCATGCTTCTGGAACCAGGACGATGTGCTTCATAACCAGGATATTTACTGGGATACTGGAGGTCTATGGAGTCCTGCTCTGACCTTTAACCCATAAGAACCCAGACCCATTTACCCTTAAAGGAAAATTATGTGGGTTATACCATAGACCAGAACACATTTCTGAAGTTTTTTTTTTCAGAATAAAACTTTTTATTCCCAAAGATCTGTATTTTAACATATATGTACCATTAGTGGTAAACATATTCCATATCAGGATGATTAGTATCTGTCACTTTAGGACTTGTGTGTGCAATTGCACCTCCACTTCATTAGGGGGCAGTGGCGCTCTCATTGGCAGAGTGTGAGCAGGGAGCATACAGCACAGAGAATGAGTATGAAGTGTAGACACCAAGTGTAGCAGACAAGTTCAGACATAAAACCTCATACTGAAGAGTCTGGGGGAACCAACGTTCTTGTTACACCGGTGTAACAACACTGTGGGTTCTTATGGGTTAGAACAACAATGGTAGATACGTTTGAGGTTATGTCTCTACTCTAAGTAGCTGAGCTTGGAGCGTCTTCCTCTATATATTTTCAGATCCGCCTGTGTTTTTTAATCACTTGCATTGTGCATGTTCACATTAAGCAGGGATATGACATTTAGCTTCATTGGCCACCACTGGTATGAAATCACAGGCTTTTAGCCAGATCCTATTCCTGTTCAGCTGGGTCTTTGAGGGTTCTAGTTGAAACCAAGTGGAAACTACTACAGCTCGAGTCTCATCTTCTCTCTATAACCACTATTGAATAACCACTTGACCTGCGTCTTTAGTGAGACAATTATGTTTATTTACGACTATCTGAGCCGAGCAGCTACCTAACACAGTAAATGCAGAGATCAGAGAAACTGGTCTAATGAAACCAACAAAGGCAGAAACTCGAGGTTGTATTAATGCGCTTTGAGAGCTGTTGTTGAACGGAGGTGTTATTACTGAAGAGGGAGTCCAGGTCGCAGCTTTTACCACATGTTGATTCCAGCTGTTCACCCCATCAAAAACCAAAAGAAATTAAACACTCCTTTTTTCAGCTATTTGTGCAGGCACTTATCAGAAAAATCAAGGCTCGTTTTCATATCTTTAAAAGAAGAACTTACTCATAATTCAATGTAAGTTGTGGATGTTTTAAGAGCCTTCAGCTGGAGTGTGTAGTATGTTGATTTATCATATTCTGACTCGAAATACAGTAAACTGTACAAAAATAATTATAAAGTCTGCTAGGAAAGTGGGGCACAGCATTTATCTCAGTGTCTGTTTTCTTGACCTCGTTTAGATTAGACATTTCCAATCATGTCTTAATTACATCTGAGGGTTTTATTACTCTAATGATTAGACAAGACAATTGACCTGTTTTTATCAGCCTGGTTAGCGTCAGTGCAGAAGAAGTAGAAACGTGAACATGTGTGGAAAATAAAGCCTGAAAAAAATCCAAGAGAGTTTTATTTTTACTTTTTTACCCTGTTCTTTACTAGACACGGTGTTCCAGTCAGGTCACAGCTTCCTTTCTGAGGTTTAACCTCACATCCACATTCACACAGCAGTCGATTCGGACTCTGGAACATTCCTCCTGCTCTTCATAACGTGAACTCACTTCAGAAAGTGAGTGCTTCACGTGAACTACCAGGATGTTTCATGTGGTGGAAGTCAACTCCAGGAAACCACCTCTGAATGGATTCATCTATTTATTTAAGTGAGGCAGCTGCAAGTCTGTTTGATATTCAGAAAGATGAAGCAGCTTGAGCTGATGCTCATAATGCAGATTATATAGTCATAATGCAGATTATATACTCATAATGCAGATTATATAGTCATAATGTAGATTATATACTCATAATGCAGATTATATACTCATAATCTAGATTATATACTCATAATGCAGATTATTTACTCATAATGCAGATTATATACTCATAATGTATATTATATACTCATAATGTATATTATATACTCATAATGCAGATTATATACTCATAATGTAGATTATATACTCATAATGCAGATAATATACTCATAATGTAGATTATATACTCATAATGCAGATTATATACTCATAATCTAGATTATATACTCATAATGCAGATTATTTACTCATAATGCAGATTATATACTCATAATGTATATTATATACTCATAATGTATATTATATACTCATAATGTAGATTATATACTCATAATGCAGATTATATACTCATAATGTAGATTATATACTCATAATGCAGATTATATACTCATAATGTATATTATATACTCATAATGCAGATTATATACTCATAATGTAGATTATATACTCATAATGTAGATTATATACTCATAATCTAGATTATATACTCATAATGCAGATTATTTACTCATAATGCAGATTATATACTCATAATGTATATTATATACTCATAATGTATATTATATACTCATAATGCAGATTATATACTCATAATGTAGATTATATACTCATAATGCAGATTATATACTCATAATGTAGATTATATACTCATAATGCAGATTATATACTCATAATCTAGAATATATACTCATAATGCAGATTATTTACTCATAATGCAGATTATATACTCATAATGTATATTATATACTCATAATGTATATTATATACTCATAATGTAGATTATATACTCATAATGCAGATTATATACTCATAATGTAGATTATATACTCATAATGCAGATTATATACTCATAATGTATATTATATACTCATAATGCAGATTATATACTCATAATGTAGATTATATACTCATAATGTAGATTATATACTCATAATGCAGATTATATACTCATAATGTATTTTATATACTCATAATGCAGATTATATACTCATAATCTAGATTATATACTGATGCAGATTATATACTCATAATGTAGATTATATACTCATAATGCAGATTATATACTCATAATGTATATTATATACTCATAATGTAGATTATATACTCATAATGCAGATTATATACTTATAATGCAGATTTTATACTCATAATGCAGATTATATACTCATAATGCAGATTATATACTCATAATGTATCTTATTATACTCATAATGTAGATTATTATACTCATAATGTGGATTATTATACCTCATGTGTATATTATTATACTCATAGTGTAGATTATTATACTCATAATATAGACTATTATAGTCATAGTGTAGATTATACACTCATAATATAGATTATATACTCATAATGCAGATTATATACTCATAATGTAGATTATATACTCATAATGCAGATTATATACACTCATAGTGTAGATTATATACTCATAATGCAGATTATATACACTCATAGTGTAGATTATATACTCATCATATAGATTATATACTCATAATGCAGATTATATACTCATAGTATAGATTATTATACTCATAATGTAGATTATATACACTCATAGTGTAGATTATATACTCATCATATAGATTATTTACTCATAATGCTGATTATATACTCATAATCTAGATTATATACTCATAATGTAGATTATTATACTCATAATGTAGATTATAAACTCATAATGCAGATTAATATACTCATAATGTCGATTATATAGTCATAATGTAGATTAATATATGTATTTATTATAATGAAAAGACACATTATTCAATTATACCTGTTGCATGAATGCAAGGAGTTGTTATATTGAGTCGTTTTATTTACTCCCTATTGTTATGTTCTATTGATTAGAAGTGCTTGGCACTGTCAAAATATCTCACATGTGCTTTTGAGTAATTCTGCAGTTTACTCAAACTGCAGAGTCTCCATCAATCTGGATGAAATATAAATGGAAACATCAGTAAAGTGAGTTAAAAAAGACCAATTTCCAGGAAATAATGAATAAATCCTGCTTCATAGGTGGGAAGTGTGGTTATTAAATATCTGCAGATATAGTTTATTTGTAGCTGAGCAAATGTGAACGTGTCAAAGTGAAAACGGGAAAAAAGCACAAGAAAAGAAAGCTGCAGCATCACTTCCTGGAGTTGTGTGGGTTCCCTGCTGGGCTTTTGCTAAGAGGTCATTTAAATCTCAGTATTAGTCATAGTGTAGATTTAGCTTCCTCAGAAACAAACCAGAACTGGGTGTTTAGAGTCAACTTCCTTACGTCAAAACCAGAGCCTGCTGTGCATTTCAGGTAGATTTCAATACTAAAAATAATCTCTGTGACTTGTTGTCCTTTTACTTATTTTTTTAGAGAGCCCCTTGACATTTGCAGCACACCTGGACAACGTGGTGGAGATGATCAAGGTGCTGAAGAACGGAGGAGCTCACCTGGACTTCAGGGCCAAGGACGGCATGACGGCCCTCCACAAAGCCGCCAGGTCCAAGAACCTCATCACACTCACGGTAACGCAACTTCTATTTATTCATTCATTCATTCATTCATTCATTCATTAATTCATTTATTTATTTATTTGTTCGTTCGTTCGTTCGTTCGTTCGTTCGTTCGTTCGTTCGTTCGTTCGTTCGTTCGTTCGTTCGTTCGTTCGTTCGTTCGTTCGTTCGTTCGTTCGTTCGTTCGTTCGTTCGTTCGTTCGTTCGTTCGTTCATTTATTTATTTATTTATTTATTTATTTATTTATTTATTTATTTATTTATTCATTCATTCATTCATTCATTTATTTTTTTTACAATAGACCTAGTGGGCCTGATGGAACACATGTCTTCATTTTTTTTTAGAATAATACTTTTTATTCCCATTAGTGGTAAACATATTCCATATTAGCATAATTAGTTTATATCATTTTGGGACTTAATGAATTATACTCATAATCTAGATTATAATACTAATAATGTATATTATTTACTCAAAATCTAGATTATTATACTCATAATGTAGATTATATACTCATAATGTAGATTATATAGTCATCATGTAAATTATATACACATAATGTAGATTATTATACTCATAATGTGGATTTTATACTCATAATGTAGATTATATACTCATAATGCATATTATTCTTCTCATAATGTAGATTATATACTCATCATGTATATTATATACTCATAATCTAGATTATATACTCATAATGTAGATTATTATACTCATAATGTAGATTATAAACTCATAATGCAGATTATTATTCTCATAATGTAGATTATATACTCATAATCAGGGGTGCACATAACTTTTTTAGTAAGTTACTCATATGAGGACCAGCAGATAGTGTTTGGTACTCACCTCATCCACGATTAGTCTTAAAAGTCTTCCTTGCTGTCCTCCGCAGTGTCACCCCCATTTTCCTCCTCAGAATCGCCCCCACTGTCCTTGGATTATTTACTACTTGGACTAGGTCATACACAGAAGATGCTCTTAGGCGTTTTGCTGCCTGCTTTAAGCGCATCCATTCTGTTAAAGTGATGTCTTTGTCAAGCTGTAAGATGGCTTCATAGTTTTGGAGAATGTTGCAAACTGTTGTATTTCCAAAACCGTGGAGGTCTTGCATTTCCTGAGGCCATGTAGAGGGGTCAAATACCAGGAAATGATCACACGACTTAAGGGAGTCAAATCTGGTTTCAAACTCTTCAATTAACCCCCTGAGTAACTCTGCCTTATCTCTGTCAGCATCAGCATTAGAAACAGTCTGTGCACTGTGGTCTCCAGCAGCCAGCATCAGTTTGAATTGGCCAATGACAACCATGAGCTCATCCTTACACTCTCCAATGGTCGGCTTTTCTTTCTGAAATCTGATTGATGTTTTTTTAAAATGTTGCCAATGTCAAGCATGTGTGATAGAAAGCATTCAAAACGCTCTGTGCATATGTGCTGCAAATCAGTGTTATCACTTGTAGCCAACTGAATTTTAATGGCTGGCAATAGTCTTGATATTTTTAACAGCATGTCATGCCGCCATGCAGACCACCTAATATTATGAAATTTTCCCAATTTCACAAAGGAGATTCCATTTTCTTCATATATCTTCTGCAATGCAGCAGTTTTTTTTCGCACCACCCTTCTGTAAATAAAACTGCAGCAGCCTGACAACAGACTGATTGAACGTCTTACAGTATGGAACCTACAGCGGTCAGCGGATTTTGCGCAATTCTCCAGCGTTTGTGCAGTGCACAGAATGTGCACAAGAGACTCTCCAATCGCCACTAATCCCTTTAGTTTCGGTACAACACCGTTGTACACTCCGACGTTAACAGCTGCTCCATCTGAACACACAGCGACCAACTTTGTTGTCCAGTCATTCAAGCCTGCGTCACGAAACAGTTTCACAATCCGTCTGTGATTGGCTGTGCGGTTCTGTCGGCACCCAATCCAATCAATCCAAGGAAATCGGACGAAACCTCTCCATTGCTGGATACTGACACAATGTAGACGATTTCCTGTTCAGTTTTTGTAATGTCCTCTGACCCATCAAAAAGCAGCCCCCAAAACTGAGCATCCTGTAACTTTGCTCGTAGCTCACCACTGATAGCATGAGCAATGCTCAGCATGATCCGTGTATGATAAGCAGTTCCGACGTTTACTCCTAGTCGCTTCAGTAACGGAATATCCTCCGAAAATGATGACATGGGACGTGTGTGTTTGACTGCTGCTTACTGTTGTCTGTTTCTTTTTAGACATGTTTGACAAGTGTTTAATTTGATATCCACACTAGTTACCAACATTGAACAAACTAGCATTGGCAGCATGAAACCCCATGTGAAATATTTCGGGAGGGACGGTACGCAAGCGCGCTGCGATGAATCACGAGCAGTACGCATCGCTCATTTTTGCTGCGCATGCGTACCTGCGTACCAGTTATATGCACCCCTGCTCATAATGCAGATTATTATTATCATAATGTAGATTATATAATCATAATGCTGATTATTATTCTCATAATGTAGGTTATATACTCATAATGCTGATTATTATTCTCATAATGCTGATTATTATTCTCATAATACGGATTATATACTCATAATGTAGATTATGATGCTTAACAATGCTTATAAATGTGTTTCTGAAGCCAATATTTAGTATTCGCCTTCTTCCCTGCAGCCATCAGAATTTTTAGGAAGGCAATCATCATCTTTGTCTGAGCCTCAGGAAAGTTGCCTAAATACAGATAAAGAATCTTATCAATGACTTCAGTAAGTCTGGATGGGGAGGGGGGATATGAGTATTTTGCAGTCTTTTTTGCGGCCTTGATGAGTTGCAAACTCGGGTTAATTTGCATTTTTCTTTCTTTAACATCGCTGATGTTTTAATCAGTTGCGTTTCTTGTCTTTCTTGTGGCAGATCAGATTATTTTGCACCATCCGCTTGAGAACAAAACATGAAATCAAATCTCTATGATGATGATGATGATGATAATAATGATTGTTGTTTAACCCTAACACACACACACACACACACACGTCTCTGTCCTGTCCAGACGTTGCTGGAGTTGGGAGCCTCTCCAGACTACAAGGACAGCCGTGGTCTGACTCCTCTGTACCACAGCGTGGTGGTGGGCGGCGACCCGGGCTGCTGCGAGCTCCTGTTGAACCACCACGCGTCCGTCTGCTGCCAGGACGAGAACGGCTGGCATGAGGTTCACCAGGTACACACACACACACACACATGCACGCACGGAGGGATTTTTTGCTTTGTTTGGGTATGTCGGAGCGGCTCGTGCTGGGAAAGCGTCGCTAAAGCACACAAGCAGCCTTCCCCCGGCTGTGGGCGGCGTCCTGGCAGCCGTTAAACTGGAGAAGATAAAGCCGTTTAAGGAGAGCCGCCCTGCAGCAGTGACACACTTTGTGCACGTGTGTGTGTGTGTGTGTGTGTGTGTGTGTGTGTGTGTGTGTGTGTGTGTGTTCAGGCCATTACATTTATCAGATTGCCTGATAAACGTGGCTTCCTCCGTCCGTCCCGCCTCCGATAACAATCAGCTGTGCAGCAGGACAGCGAACAATAGAGCGGCTGCTGCTGCCTCGCCGCTCAAGGTTGTGTCCACGCATTTTACCTCCTGGGAAGAAAAAAAATATAAGATAAAAAATCGGTGCTCATAAACATCCGCTAAAAAGACATGACATGTAAATGCTCATTGCATAAAATAAAACTCACAGCAATCCTAAAAATATTCAAATTCATTCATCTCTAAGGCCTAAAAGTGATTCATTAATGTATATTTTAAGTCATTCCTGTGTCTTAAAAGAGATAATATATCCTACGTTGGTGATATGATTGATGACCTTTGACCTGCTGTGACTTTGTTGTTGTTTGTTTTTTTCCACCATCATCCGTACTCATATGATACTGATTGATTGATTGATTGATTGGACAGTTGCTGCAGTACAGAACCTATACCGATTAAATCCTTCCACTGATAGCCCCCCCCCCCACTACAAGCTTAATATAGACGGCTGTAGGCTTTTAATTTGAAACCAGTGCTTTTAATTTGAAGGAGACGCAGGAATATATATTGTAAATCAATGCAAATTTCATTTTTCGCGTGATGAAAGCTTTGAATTTTAGATGTATTGTAGTATATTTGTGTATTGTATATTTACAATATACCCCCCCCCCCCGCCCCTAGGGGTATGAGTGTGTGAATGAATGGTGTGTGTGTTCCTGCCTCTCGCCCCCGCTACGCTGGGATTGGCTCCTGCAGACCCCCCGTGACACTACTGAGGAATAAGCTGGTATAGAGAATGTATAGATGAATATTCATCCTGTAATTTGTTATGTACAGAGTGTTATTGGCTGCGGGGAGATTATCTGATTGTGATGGCGTCAGCTGAAGGGGGGGGGGGGCTTTCAATGCAGGGACCTTTAAAGCCTCCCCTTGATGCACGCACTTTTGTGAGGTTTTATTTGAAAGGTTTATCGTCCTTGTCGTGCTACGTGAAATGATTTGCAATTTAAAGTACAGATATTAACTCGATTTAGTTTGTGGTGCACAGGTCACTTTTGGTCTGTCTCATAAATATTCAGCATCCTGTCTTCTGACTCGAGGATTTTTGCTTGGATTAAAAAAAAAAAAATCGTCTGTGGTATGAGAACTTCCCCAACGTCCTCAGGTGACTCCAACATCTGAATAGAAACACCCCGCAGATATTAGCTTTCTACTTAAAGAGACGCTAAAACTATATTTTCTTTCACAAAGGAGCAAAAATCAAGCTCCAGAGCAATTGCAGAATATCTGTGGTTAAAAAGCACTTTTACTGAACAGAGCAGGCAGTGATGTGGGTCAGGTCTGGACTCAGGTGGTTGCTCAACACATATTTCTGCGAGTTTTCTAGTTTTTCCCGCTCACTGGTAACAGGTGCAGAGCCGAGGTGTTTGCTGAAGCACGATGCAAAACACAATTAGGTATATTTTTGTTTTCTTACGAGATGTGTAAGGAAGGAAAAACACATCACCTGCAGCAGTCTTGCACTACAGAAACAGCAAGGTGCCACTGTTGAGAAGGAACTTCTACAAAATGACACAAACACACAGCTAAAATAGAATGACTAGAATTATTATCACATCCAGCCTGATGTTTTATTTGGGCGTGCAAATACTTTTATTTTCTAATCCCATTACACACACTTGGTGATGAAATACCTCTCACTCTCACTGGCTTCGGCTGATAAGCAGCTATATGGGTTATTGTCCTAAATGGGCTGCTTCAAAATAATCCCCTGTCCACTAAAACAATTAACTGGCATCCATCGCTGTAACCCCGCAGCACTGACGCTGCTCAGCCAGAAAATATAACGGCCTGCGACTCAATTATGCACGTCATTGCACATTCATTCATTTGTACGTTATATTGTGTTGTTATGCTGTTATCAGATTTCTTTAAGCTTTCCCTGCAGACACACACACACACACACACACACACACACACACTCATCCATGCATTAGATGACCTGGTTCAAATTGAATACAGCTGCTTTCCAGCTTGATTTTATCTCCTTTGCAGCACACTGACATCTAGTGTTTAATGCCTCTTACTGCAACTGTGATCTGCTGTGGTGGAAAGTTTCATTGTGCACGTGTGTGTGTGTGCAGGCGTGCCGTCATGGTCATGTGCAGCACCTGGAGCATCTGCTGTTCTACGGAGCAGACATGAGGGCCCAGAATGCCTCGGGAAACTCCGCTCTACACATCTGTGCCCTATACAACCAGGTGAGAAGGAGAAGCGTGTGTGTGTATATATGTGTATGTGGCTGTGTCCTTGATAGCACAGTGTGTGTGTGTGTGTGTGTGTGTGTGTATAAAATGAATGAGAGCACATATATAACCTAGGACTATTTTTAAGTCAGTGCAACAAATGTGGAGCATCGAACTGGACTAAACTGTGACGAAAAATAGGAAACTATACATTGAGAAATGTTAAAAAAGCACCAGTAACCTGCATCAAGCACTGAACTATTCAGGAAGGAATGGAATGTTTTGCAGACAAACTGCATTCAACAATGAAATGCAAGTCAGTAAGTGAAGGTCCTAGCTCTTGAGTTTAGTGTAACACTGGAAAAAAAAGCATTTTTTCTACACATCTAATCAACTTTTATTTGCTTCTCGTTGAAATAAATTGTTAACATACTGTGTGTGACTTGATCTACAACATGTAACATGACATAGGTGATGAGTTATTTCTCTTTCGGAGTACCATATGTGGTTTTATGCACCGGTAAAAACACTAGAATGTAAAGATATTTCATGGATTACTAAACTTATTGCATTTTTTTTTCTTAAGTTTATGTGTCACAAAAATTGAAAAATTGAAAGTAGGGAAGTCGACAGTTAAAAAGAGACATCATCGCTGAACTGAATGTGCACAAAATAGATATTTTCCACCCTGGACCCTATCTTCTTATCATATTGAGCCTATGTGACTTAAAACTGGTCCAGTATTGAGCGAACAGTAACGTTACTTCAGAGAAACAGCAGCTGTCATTCCTTCTATTTAAGGAACAGATAACTTCTGTCCACGGAGTAATTCCCGTGTGTAACTCCTCTGGATTTACAGCGTAAACCGCAGTGTAATCACATTTTATTCCTGGCATGCATCTGCTATTGTCCGGCGGTTGATCTGTGAACACGCTGCACAGCGCGGATCATGTCCTGTTACTAACATTAAGCGTTCAAACACGAGCAGGAGCTGATTTATCCATAAAACAAGGTAAGGCAAGTTTATTTGTAGAGCACAATTCGTACACAGGGCAATTCAAAGTGCTTTACAGATACACAACATCACAAAAGGAGAGCAAAACATACATAAAATCACAAAATGAAAATCATAAAACATAGAATGTAACATAGACGTAGTAGTAGTACTGTAACATAGTGGTAGTATTGTAACATCATAGAAGTAGTAGTACTGTAACATAGTGGTAGTATTGTAACATCATAGAAGTAGTAGTATTGTAACATAGTAGTAGTATTGTAACATAGTGGTAGTACTGTAACATAGTGGTAGTATTGTAACATAGTAGTAGTATTGTAACATAGTAGTAGTATTGTAACATAGTGGTAGTATTGTAACATAGTGGTAGTACTGTAACATAGTGGTAGTATTGTAACATAGTGGTAGTATTGTAACATCATAGAAGTAGTAGTATTGTAACATAGTGGTAGTATTGTAACATAGTGGTAGTATTGTAACGAAGTAGTAGTATTGTAACATAGTGGTAGTATTGTAACATAGTGGTAGTACTGTAACATAGTGGTAGTATTGTAACATAGTGGTAGTATTGTAACATCATAGAAGTAGTAGTATTGTAACATAGTGGTAGTATTGTAACATAGTGGTAGTATTGTAACGAAGTAGTAGTATTGTAACATAGTAGTAGTAGTACTGTAACGTAGTGGTAGTACTGTAACATCATAGAAGTACGGTAACATAGTAGTACTGTAACATAGACGTAGTATTGTAACATAGTAGTAGTATTGTAACATAGTAGTAGTAGTACTTTAACATAGTAGTAGTATTGTAACATAGTAGTACTGTAACATAGTGGTAGTATTATAACATCATAGAAGTACGGTAACATAGTAGTACTGTAACATAGTGGTAGTATTGTAACAGTAGTATAGTAACATAGTTGTATTGTAACATAGTAGTACTGTAACATGGTAGTAGTACTGTTAGTAGTGTTGTAACATAGTAGGATAGGATAGTACTTTATTGATCCCACAACAGGGAAATTTGTTTGTTACTGCAGCTTACAGAGCTGTGTAACCGCTGCCTACCGTGGCGCCATTTCTTGGAAACAGAGATTAAAACAAGCAGAGCAGTACAAAACACAACAACAATTTGACGCCACAGTGGAAACAATAGAAACATTTGTGCCCGGGATGTGCACGGTAACTTCAACGAGGTTTACATTAGGGAGGGAGGAAAAGGGAGGAAAAGCTCCCAAACAATCAAGTGAGTTACAGATCCAGATTCCTCAAAACAAGCAGTAAGTGGACATGCTTTACATCGATGGGGAGTAAAGCAATGATTCCTTCAATAGTCGGTCGCTGTAGATTTGAATAAATAATATTCCAGCGGAAGCTGATTGTTGAAATTGCATACTATTTTTTCAGCGGTGGATGAATGGACTACGTTGTGTGTGTGTGTGTGTGTGTGTGTGTCACCCAGGAACATGGTCAGTGACTCACTGATGTGTTTATAATAGTTTTTGGACAATGGAGCTTCATGCTACAGAGGAATAAACTATATCACAGTACTTGTTAGTCTTTTCATGTAAAGAAAAAACCATCAGTTATCTTTTAAAGCAGGAACAGTGATGATTTATATGACCAACTGCAGCTTATAGGAGTATTAGAATGTTATACTTTAAATATGGATGGAGAACACAGAGTGTCACTGTGCTGGACTTTGCATTAAAACAACTTAAAGTGTGATTATCACAACATGAATGCACAGGAAAGAATCCATCTAAAGAGGTGAGTTGAGAGTTTTCATGATGTGTAAAATAAAATTAACCCTCGGCGTCGTGGACTTTAGAGATTTGAGCCTCCTCACATTTCCCCCTTCCACCGTTGCACAACTCCAAAGTATGGCACACATTTTTCCATCGTAGATGTACCTCGTATAGGAATAAAAAAACATGCCGTGGGATCGCTTCACTCCAGCTGGAACCGTCCACGAGTAAAAATAACGCTCTCATGCACGTCTTAAAATAAGATGTGTATGTTTAATCGCAGGGAAACGTCTGTGATGCCAACAACGCGGCACAGATCACGGTTGTGCTTCAGCATCTGCGAGCGACTCGGAGCCATTTTATCAACTCTCAATAGCTTATTGTGGATCTAAAAAAAGTATTTATATTCATGTGTGTGCGCGCGCCGTACATGCGTGGTTGAGCACTTTGTGGGCGATTTGTGCAGTAGATTCAAACCCCTCAGCACTCTCCATCTCTCTGTTCTCCTCTCTCTCTCTGTGTGTCTCTCACTCCCTCTTTCTCTTTGAGAACCACACTTTCCAGCGAGTGAAGCTCCCTTCCTGACATATAGGTAGTTGACGTTTTCTTGTGTTTTCCACTTCCTGCTCTACTGACTTCTGTCCCCAGAATCGAACGCAGTCAAACAGGAGTTCTCAGGCTTTTCTGCAGCTTGGTTCTGATGTTTTCTCTTCTCTCCCTGCAGGATAACTGTGCCAGGGTGCTGCTTGTCCGTGGAGCTGACAAAGAAGTGAAGAACTACAACAGCCAGAGTCCATTTCAGGTAGAAACCAAAAAAAAAAGAAATGAAAAAGCAGCACTAATCTTCACTATACCCTTTTTTTTTTGCATGGAACCGATTATAGAATATTGATTTTTTTTGAGCTGTCAGGACAAGGGGAAAACATTTTAGTGGCAGCACATTTTCTTCGTCTCATTTGTTACCATGGCAACAGTGCAAAACGGTCAAGGTCAGCTGCAACCAGGGATTGCAAATGTCTTTTTTTTTTTTTCCACGGGCCAACATTTGATTTGTTATTTATCACATTATAGAGCAGAGCAGAGAGCAGCCATCCAACCTCGATTCGTCATTTAGCTTCTTCTTCTTCTTCTTCTCGATCTGTCATCTTATCTCGTTCAAAGCGTAGAATACCAGAGCTGCAGAACGTCAACTTTGAGCCGCGTCCGTCAGTCCTGAGAGGGTTGTGTAATGCCATGAAAAAGAAATGGAGCGAACGGCATGAAAATCAACCGGAAACGCTGCAGCGAAACAAGTTAAAACAATAAGTTTAGGATCAAAGATTTCACTTTATGTCACATCCATAAGATGCACTGTTAGTTTATGTGTAGCATCGTTGCAGCTTGTGTGTGTGTGTGTGTGTGTGTGTGTGTGTGTGTGTGTTTGTGTTTTTAACGGCCCAAGCTGCACTAAAAGCTGCTAAGCCTCCATGATTGATTTATAACCTGCGCCTGAGTTACAAAAAAAAAGAGCTCATTGAGGCGGGCGTTTATGGAGGGCAGTCCCAGGGGGTCCTCCACTGGAGCAGGAGGGGGGTCACACTGTGGGGGGGGGGCACATTCACATTTAATAGACGTCCCCTCGTTTTTTGTTTTTTTTTCGTGTGACCAATCACTTTGCATCCGAGCGTCATTCCTGGTCTGCTCCATTATGCATTAACTGTTTGGAAGAAGGAGAAAACATCCATTACCTCTTAAACGTCACGTCCACCGGGGTTTAAAGGAAGAGTCTTCACTTTTAAACACCGTCATGATGTCGATTGATGCAGTTTCGCTCATAAATTATTAGAGAAACCCGACTGACGTGGTCCATCGGTGCATCAGTTTCCCTGTTGTGAGTCTGGTTCAGTTCATGTTCAGGATGTGACATTTACATACGTTAATTTTAACTTATCCAGGTGCCTGGTTGTTTTTTGCAGCGTTTTGACTTCTTGAAATTCCACTAAATCCTGTCATTTTATCGTTGTCATATAATATCATGACTACTGTATGCAGTGATAATATACTGTGTATAATATGGTATTATAATATCAATGATATTATTCTATGTATATATTATCATTACTCCTGTGTAATATAATATATTGTGTATAATATCATTGAATACAGCAGCATTAGGTATTTGCTTCATAGATACTGTGTATAATATCATTACTACTGTATTCAGTGATAATATACTGTGTATATCATGATATTATACACATTATACATAATATGATATAATTATAATATCAATGATATGATACTATATAGTATACTATATATATATATATATATATATATATATATATATATATATATATATATATATATAATCATTACTACTGTATACAATGATAATATACTGTGTATAATATCATTACTACTGCATTCAATGAATGCAGTAGTAATATGTATAAATGATATTATACACACATACACATTAAACATAATATGCTATTATAATATCAATCATATAATACTTTTTGTATAATATCATTGAATACAGCAGCATTAGGGTATTTGCTTCACAGATACTCATTATAATATAATTACTACTGTATGACTGTATGCAGTGATAATATACTGTGTATATTATGATGTTATACACATTATACATACTATATATATATAATAAGATATAATATGATATTACACACACATACACATTAAACATAATATGATATTATGATATCCATCATATAATACTTGGTATAATATCATTGATTACAGCAGCATTAGGGTATTTGCTTTATAGGACAAATACTCTGTATAATATCATTACTACTATATTCAAACACATTTTACTGTCATTTTTGTACCTGACTGAGTGATTTAAGCTATATTAGGCACCTTACCACCAATTCACCCACAGTACATCTTGTTTTATGAGTTGTCAGACCAAACAGAATCCTCAACCAGATGTTTACATGCCACAGTGTCCTGATTCCCTCCAGACTGCTGCTAGTGTGTCAGTGATTCTCATCACCAGGATAAGGACTTATCCATGCTTCTGGAACCAGGACGATGTGTTTCATAACCAGGATATTTACTGGGATACTGGAGGTGTATGGAGTCCTGCTCTGACCTTTAACCCATAAGAACCCAGACCCATTTATCCTAAAGGAAAATTATGTGGGTTATACCATAGACCAGAACACATTTCTGACGTTTTTTTTTTTCAGAATAAAACTTTTTATTCCCATATATCTGTATTTTAACATATATTTACCATTAGTGGTAAACATATTCCATATCAGGATGATCAGTAAATGTCACTTTGGGACTAAATGAGTTAAGTTCAGACATAAAACCTCATAATGAAGAGTCTGGGGAAAACAACGTTCTTGTTACACCGGTGTAACAACACTGTTGGTCCTTATGGGTTAAAGTCTCCAGATCTCAACCCAGAAACAGCAGATGTGGAGCTGGAGCGCTCTGCTTCCACCTTAAAAACATTCATGTAGTGAGGGATGAACACTCATCATCTTCCTTTAATTTATCACCTGACTGTCTATTTTAAAAGAGTAAAATTATGCAAAACAACACAGATTGTGCTCCACTGTTATGCAACACACCAGACATGTAAAACAATACCTTACATAAAAGAACGCCTTGTGCCTTGCAATTCCTAATTCAGAAATCAGTCATATTAGTTAGAAACTAAGGAGGATCACATCTGAGCAGGAAAATGTTGAACTCCTTAAAAAGTACAGAGCGAGCGACTCTTTTACTGCAGGTTTGATCCAATGCGCAGCGTTAAATCTGTCGTAAACGAGCAGCGAACCTTCAAAAGCCTCCACGGAGCGAGCAGGCAACCACTAGACACGCCGTGGACTCACTTGTGTTCGAGTGGAAAAAACTCGCTCTCCCGCTCTTACTATCTTTATCGCAGTTGCACTCTCCACCTACACGCCGAGCCCGAGAGCCGAATCCAGCGAGTTAATACCTGTTTTCACAGTGTGGTCGGCCTGTGCTGGGAAAATGTAGGAAATCATGGGAAAAATAAATGAAAGCGAAGAAGCTTCTGAAACACATAAGAACAAATTAGCTCCTCTAAAAGTAGATTATAGACGGATATAGACGTGGACGCCCTCACACCACACCTGCAGCAATATATGTGTGTGTGTATAATATGATGTTATACACACATTATAGACATTATACATAATATGATATAATATCAATGATAGTATATTGTGTATAATATCACTAAATACAGCAGCATTAGGTATTTGCTTCAAAGGACTTATACCTTGTATAATATCATTACTGTATTATACTGTGTAATATAACATATTGTGTATAATACCATTGAATTAGGTATTATTGATACTGTGTATAATATCATTACTACTGTATTACTGTATGCAGTGATAATATACTGTGTATATTATTATATTATACACATTAAACATAATATGATATTATACTATATATATATATATATATATATATATATATATATATATATATATATATATATATAGTATAATATAATTGAATACAGTAGTAATGATATTATACACAGTATTAGTCTGAATATTATATATATGTATATATATATAGTATTCAGACTATATATATATAAATATATATATATATATATATATATATATATATATATATATATATATATATATATATATATATATATATATGATATTATATGATATTATACACAAAATACATAATATGATATTATAAAATCAATGATATTATGCTGTGTATCATATAATTAAATACAGCAGCATTAGGTATTTGCTTCCAAACCAGGAAAAACAGGCCCAGGTCAAAGGTGGTGTCCACATTTAGATTGAAATATACTGTGTGGGGAATTTGAATAATGTTTTTTTTTGCCTGGAGGCTGTCATGGTGGTGCAGTGGGTAGTGGTGTTGCCTCGTGTTAGAGAGGTTGCAGGGTCAAGAACTTTCTGTGTGTGGATGGGTGTTTTCTACCAGGACGTCCACCTTCTTCTTAGGTTAATTGTAGTCTCTAAATTGCCTATAGGTGTGAATGTGTGTACCTAATGGTATATTAGAGACATTTCTAGGGTGTATTATTCCTCACTAGGTTGTGTGACTGTAAAAAATGTGACCTATCTCAGCTTCCTCCTGCTAACGTAGTGATCTTATAATCACATCATGTGAGCTGTGTCGCGACCCCAGATGCTGTCAATTAACAATAGATCATAAAACGGCCCTCTGAACCTACGAGAAGGTGTAGCAGGTCCCATCCAACCCACGCAGGTTTAACCCATAAGGACCCACAGTGTTGTTACACCGGTGTAACAAGAACGATGGTTCCCCCAGACTCTTCATCATGAGGTTTATGTCAGATACTAATCATCCTGTTATGGAATGTGTTTACCACTAATGCCCAATGTTACATATATGTCAGAATATAGAGTTCTGGGAATAAGAGTAAAATCATTGGGTATGTAAATTCTCTATTATGCCATGTATACATTAACCTTATTGGTATAAACAGGTATTACCTATGATATTAATTATCTTCTCTTATATTTAGTGAGCCATCGTGCATAATATCGACACCTTAACGTAGAGAAAATCCCCAACTATTTTAAAAAGCATTGATCAGGTCTCTCAAAATCTACATTGTGTGTTCATGTTTCTTGGTCATTTGTAGAATTTATTTTCTACAAAAATCATGTTTTTGTGCTAATTTTTACACAAAATATCACATGGTACAACTGAAACGAATGATGAACTGCATATATTTAATACTCATAGAATATAAAAAACAGTTGATGCATGTGTTTTATTAAAAAAAACATTTTTAATCCATAAGAACCCAGACCCATTTATCCTTAAAGGAAAATTATGTGGGTTATACCATAGACCAAGTGGGCCACATAGAACACATTTATAAAGTTTTTTTTTTTTTCATAATAATACTTTTTATTTCCAAAGATCTGTATTCTGACTTATATGTACCATTGGGCATTAGTGGTAAACTTTTGGGCATATATTCAATTCAATTCAATTTATCTGTATAGCCCAGAATCACAAATCACAGATTTGCCCCAATGGGCTTTACATTTTGTACAAAAGCAACACAACATCCCCTGTCCTTAGAGCCTCACATCGTACAAGGAAAAAACCTCCTAAAAAACAGAAGAACCCTCAGCAAGAGAAACAGAGGAGGATCCCTCTTCCAGGACGGACAGGCTGCAGTAGATGATGTGTGCAGGTGGAAACATTACAGGGAAAATTGGACGTTACAGACAGACAAACAGAAATGTAATGAATGTTGGTGTAAGTGGAGGATGAGGAGCAGGATCCATCACAGCTTCCAGGTTTCACCAGGACAGCATCAGACCCTCCAACATCCGTAGATCCCTCAGTGGCTGCACTGCAGCATGCTCTGTGGATGAGGAAACACAGGAAACACAGCAGATTAAAAAGTACAATAGTGGATCATCAGCAGAAAAAGAAGCTCAGAGCATCTCATGAGGACCAGACTAACCTATCGCAGCATCACTATGACTAGGCAGCCAGGGCCCTAACTATACGCTTCTTCAACAGGAACGTTTTAACCTGTTCTTAAATATAGGAAGATTCCACAGGAGAGGAGCCTGATAGTTGAAGGCTCTGCCTCCCGTTTTATTTCTAGAAATTCTAGAACCTCCAATAAGCTGCATATTGGGAGTGTAATGTTCTGGATGGTGATACTGGACTAAGAGATCCCTAAGGTAGGATGGAGCCTGATCGTTGAGCGCTTTATAGGTGAGGAGCAGGATTTTGAATTCTATATGAGATTTCACAGGAAGCCAGTGTAGAGCAGCTAATACAGGTGAGATATGCTCCCTTCTTCTAGTGCCAGTTAATATTCTGGATCAGCTGGAGAATCCTTAGAGACTTTTTGGTGCAACCCGACAGTAAAGAGTTGCAGTAGTCAAGCCTGGAAGTAATAAATGCATGGATAAGTTTTTCTGCATCTTTCAGAGACAGGAAGTGTCTGACCTTTGCTATGTTGCGTAGGTGAATAAAGGCAGTCCTAGAGATATGTCTAATGTGGGCAGAGAATGACAAATCTGGTCAGAATTGACTCCCAGGTTTTTCACCGTGGAGCTAGAGGCCAGGGAGACGTCATCCAGGATAGCTGTATCACTGGGTAGTGAGTTCCTCAGGAATTTGGACACGAATACAATGATCTCTGATATTCCATATCAGGATGATTAGTATCTGTCACACACAATAGAAGGTATTATTCTGAAAAAAAAAAAAACCTTAGAAATGTGTTCTATGGGGCTATAACCCACATAATTTACCTTAAATGATAAATGTGTCTGGGTTCTTACGGGTTAAAACGCTCATTTAGCCAAGCGACACTATTTTTGGACAGATAGCCTGTTTTTTCCGTGATGCACTGTCACTGGAACGAGACATTTTTCAGGAACGTGGTTACTCCTCATGACAGGATATGCAGATCCCTGTGCCTCTTTATTTTCCCCCGGGTCTGAATAAAAAAATCCCCGCGGCGATCGGACGCTCGGCGCGTTCGGGTGATTCTGCGGCATTAACTGCCTCTAAAACACCATCATTAGGAGGCGAATTAACAGCTGGAAAGTGCAAATGTTAATAAACAGCAATTGCCACGCCGCGCTGCCGCGTGTGCACTTCATTAGGACACCGTGTGGGTGTGTGGCCGTGCCATCTGATCACATGATGTGTGCAGAATGTGTGTGTGTGTCACAGCTGAGCCTGATAATAACCATTGTTGCATACAACGATGTATAAAAAAATGATTACAGCTGTCTGTATAGAGGGATTTCAAAGAGATTAAAAAGAGAAAATTCTCTATTGTACAGTTTCTTGGTGACATCTGCACCACTTCTCCTAAACTTAGCTGCTCTTTTCATTTCCTCGCGACGTACTTTTCCCGTCTCTCCTGTCTGACCTCTGCCCCCGTCTGCGCTTCCCGTCGTCTCCACAAAGCTTCATTTGATTAACCTTTCCTCCCTTTCGGTCCGTTTTCATCTTCGTATCTGTCCTTTACTTTCATCCGTGTGCCGTGCTCCTCCTAATCCAATCCCGCCCTCCACTCCTCATTATATTCATTTCCTACTTCCTTCCTCTCGTCTGCCCTCTTCGCCTCCCTCGTTCTTCCCGTCGCCCTCGGCACACACTGTACGTCGGACGTGATTTTTCCCATTTTTTCTGCTTCTGGCTCTGGCTCATTATTCCGTCACGTGAGACAGAGCTACAGCCACCAGGGACACGGATGACAGAGTATTGTCAGTAATATTCAAGCCTTCACGTCAGCTTTTACCAAAAGTGTGAGCAGACAGTTTGTCATTATTTTCCAGCATACACACACACACACACACACACACACACACACACACACACACACACACACACACACACACATACACACACACACACACACACACACACACACACATATATATATGTATATAATGGTCTTATCCTCTTATCCTCTAACCTGCCTATGTATATATATATATATATATATATATATATATATATATATATATATATATATATATATATATATATATATATATATATATATATATACAGTACTACTCGGAAAATTAGAATATCGTGTAAAAGTTGTTTTATTCATGCAATTCAACATAAAAGGTGAAACCAATACATTTTATAGACTCATTACAAGCAAAGTGAGATATTTCAAGCTTTTATTTGTTTTGATTTTGCTCATTAGGACTTGCAGCTTCAGAAAACCTCAAATTCAAAAACTCAGAAAATTAGAATACTGTTAAAAGCTTCAGTATTGAAGGCTCAAAGTGTCACACACTAATCAGGTAAGTAATCCAAAACACCTGCAAAAGGGTCCCGAGCCTTTAAAAAGCCTGTGTCTTTGGTTTAGAAGAATTCACAATCATGGGGAAGACTGCAGATCTGACAGTTGTGCAGAAAACCATCATTGACTCCCTGCACAAGGTGGGTAAGACACAAAAAGTGATCGCAAAAGAAGCTGGATGTTCTCAGAGTGCTGTGTCAAAGCACATTAATGGACAGTTAAGTGGAAGGCAGAAGTGTGGAAGAAAACGGTGTACAAGCCGGAGGGATGACCGCAGCCTGGAGAAGATGGTCAGGAAAGGGCCATTCAAAAGTGTGGGGGAACTTCATAAGGAGTGGACTCAAGCTGGAGTTGCTGCTTCAAGAGAAACGACACGCAGGAGGATGCTGGACATGGGCTTCAAATGTCGTATTCCTGTTGTCAAGCCGCTCCTCACGAGCAAGCAACGCCAGAGGCGCCTTAGCTGGGCTAGAGAAAAGAAAGACTGGACTGTTGCCCAGTGGTCCAAAGTCCTCTTTTCTGATGAGAGCAAGTTTTGCATCTCATTTGGCAACAAAGGTCCCAGAGTCTGGAGGAAGACCGGAGAGGCGCAAAATGGAAGATGCATGAAGTCCAGTGTTAAGTTTCCCCAGGCTGTGATGACTTGGGGATCCATGTCAGCTGCTGGTGTTGGTCCTCTGTGCTTTATCAAGTCCAGCATAAACGCAGCTGTCTACCAGGACATTTTAGAGCACTTCATGCTTGCTTCAGCGGACCAGCTTTATGGGGATGCAGATTTCATCTTCCAGCAGGACTTGGCACCTGCCCACACTGCCAAAAGTACAAAATCCTGGTTCAACAACCATGGGATTACTGTGCTTGATTGGCCCGCAAACTCACCTGACCTGAACCCCATAGAAAATCTGTGGGGCATTGCCAAGAGAAAGCTGAACGGGAAGAGACCAAACAATAAAGAAGAGCTCAAGGCCGCGATTGAAGCATGTTGGTCTTCCATAACACCGGAGATGTGCCACAACCTGGTAGCATC
>JAYKQN010000033.1:335000-435000 GCA_036785175.1 Eupleurogrammus muticus | reverse complement strand
GTGACTCTCACAGTAGTTCTCACTGTTTTCTGACTTTTTAATGGATTTAACGAATCAAGAACTGAATCTGTAACTTCACCAGCAGACAGTGCAGCATGTTTATTGATTATGGTTCAGTAGCACTAATAACTTGTAGGTGTTATTGTTTTTATTAATTGTAAGTGTTTATTGATCAGCTCCATTGATTGTCTAGTTACCTTAGCTGGTTCAACACCTGATAACACCTTCTTCATTTGATAAGAGAGAACCTGATGTGATGGAAGAAGATAGCAGCTACAATTAATAAAATAAAAATAAATAAATAAATGTTCTGTGTATTTCTAGTACACTCCAAACATTGCATCCTGAACCAGATGTTTCTATTGAACTTTTCATTTGCACAAACAGATCCCTTTAACTACAGGAATAAATCTACTTTAATCAAAACTTGCAAATAAAATGTTTAACTAAAAAAACTAGACACCACTTGAGGTGAAATATACAATATTTCTGGGTTAAAATGTCTAAAAATGACTAAACCTATGATGAATATTTTGGTGAGTGATTTCATTACTACAAAAAATAATAAAAGAACTAAAAAATGAACAAAACGTGACGCACACAAAATCTCCAGCTACAAATTTGAGAAAAACACCTTGAGTGAGTAGAACATTATGTTGTGATGTAGAATTATCTATAGTTTTTGATCTTTTTGAATTTTTTCCTAACCCAGGTTTTGTCTTATGAAATTATTTCACACGTGCATATTTTAGTTTTAGGTTTTCAGTCGTAATAACTGCTGTTGTTAGTGTTTGCTTGTTAACAAAGTTGTATTCCATTAAGTTTCTATGATGCTTGTAAATGTTAATTTGCACTGAACCTTGATATGAAAAGACGTCCTGGTGAATATCTGCCACGACTGAAAAACTAAACTAAAAAAACTGAACAACCTGATGTTTTGAGTAGAACTTGATGTTCTGATGCAGAATTAAGGCCCAATTATCCTTAATTCTGTGTAAACCATCGCTGAACAACTGAGGTTTTGGTGCATTTAAAGCAACGATTACTGAAACATCGCAGATGTTAAAATCTGTGAAAATGTGGAATCTGATCGAGTGTGTTTGCGTAATGTTGCTTGTAACCAGTACTGAAATGTAAAGTTCGGCCTCTCGTTAAACTTGTTTCCAGCAGCAGCAGCAGGTGGCTGTAAAAAATAAAATAAAATATATAAATTTTGACGACCCCCAATGAACAGCACCTGGTCAGCAGCAACCACACACACACACACACACACACTTATCGAGCAGATGGTGAACATTTAGCCGTTAAAGAGACGTAAATCTAATAACATTTTAGGGCTGTATATTTATTTCAGAAATTCAGATTAAGGCTGTGAGTCCTGTTGGGACGAACAGGAGCATTGATGCTGTGAATATGTGAATTCTACAGAACCTTTATTTTGTTTTATGTTGGCTGAATGGTTGGAATCCATGTTAGTCTGTAATGTGATGATATCAGGCCAAAACTATGGATGCAAATTTCCCTTTTTTTTATTATTTTTATGATTCACAGAATCTAACCAGCCAAACAGTGTCTTATGATACTTGTCTGATAATGATATTACTTTACATTAAGGTTGTGATACTGTATAAAAACAATTATAAAACAATTTATTGTCCTTGTTCTATTCAAAAGTGGGCCTTTCTATAACTAAAAGGTTATTATAATTATGTTTAAATGCCCTTTTAGTTAATTTAATCTGTGTTTTAAGTGAGTTTTCTGGGTTTAGTTAGTTTTTCTTATTGTATTGTGGAGTATTTGTCACGTACAAGACTCTAAAAGGTCAGTAAAAGTATGGTGTAATAAAAATCATCCAACATAGATGCTCAATCTGGAAAAGAAAAATAATACTGTTTTAATTAGTAAATCATATATTTGCCAAGCCTAGATTTTAATTTTATTTTTAATTCAGTTTTATTTTTAATTTTAATTTATGTTAGTGATACTAACCATTGCTGTAGCTCTATACTGTATTACACTATGTATACTATATATACATTATATATACTGTATATACACTATGTATATGTATACTATATATACACTATATATACTGTATATACACGTTAGATACTTTATATACACTATAGATACTTTATATATACTTTAGATACTTTATATACACTTTAGATACTATATATACACTTTAGATACTTTATATACACTATAGATACTTTATATACACTATAGATACTTTATATACACTATAGATACTTTATATACACTTTAGATACGTTATATACACTTTAGATACTTTATATACACTATAGATACTTTATATATACTTTAGATACTTTATATACACTTTAGATACTATATATACACTTTAGATACTTTATATACACTTTAGATACTATATATACACTTTAGGGGGGCACGGATGTAACAGGGGTTAGCACTGTTGCCTCACAGCAAGAAGGTCGCAGGTTCAAGACCTCCTTGGGGCCTGGGTCTGGGACCTTTCTGTGTGGAGTTTGCATGTTCTCCCCGTGTCTGCGTGGGTTTTCACCGGGTACTCCGGCTTCCTCCCACAGTCCAAAAACATGCTCAGGTTAATTGGCAACTCTAAATTGCCCGTAGGTGTGAGTGTGTGAGTAAATGGTGTGTGAATGGTGTGTGTGCCCCACGATTGGCTGGCGACCATCTGGGGTGTATCCCTGCCTCTCGCCGTAACGCGCTGGGATAGGCTCCAGCAGACCCCTGCGACCCTAATGAGGAATAAGCAGGTATAGAAAATGACATGACATGACATATACACTTTAGATACGTTATATACACTTTAGATACTTTATATACACTATAGATACTTTATATACACTTTAGATACTATATATACACTTTAGATACTTTATATACACTTTAGATACGTTATATACACTTTAGATACTTTATATACACTATAGATACTTTATATACACTATAGATACTTTATATATACTTTAGATACTTTATATACACTTTAGATACTTTATATACACTTTAGATACGTTATATACACTTTAGATACTTTATATACACTTTAGATACTATATATACACTATAGACACTGTATATACTATAGATACAGCACATGACTCATGGAACATCAGGACTTTCTCACTGTTTACTCTTGTTCCTGATGAGTGAACAGAGGCTTTAACCTGGTTAGTTGGTTTCGTTCTTCATGCAGCGCTGAGCTTTAGCTGCATATGGAACCTAACACAACGTGGCATTGACCTTTTGACCTCTTTATTTTCCCACAAATGTTGAGGAAATGCTCCATTTCTTGTCAGCAGCAATGATCCAGTAGCGATTGGTGAGTTTGTGTAAACCTTTAGAGTTAGTTATCGATAATGGTCATAATGATGATTTTAAGTTAAAAACCGACTGAGTAACACAGTAAAACTTTGGAACAATTCAATTCAATTCAATTCAATTCAATTTATTTGTATAGCCCAGAATCACAAATCAGATTTGCCCCAAAGGGCTTTACAGTTTGTACAAAAGCAACACAACATCCCCTGTCCTTAGACCCTCACATCGTACAAGGTAAAACTCCCTAAAAAAACCCCTTTAACAGGGAGAAAAAACGGAAGAACCCTCAGGAAGAGTAACAGAGGAGGAATCCCTCTTCCAGGACGGACAGGCGTGCAGTAGATGATGTGTGCAGGTGGAGAACATTACAGAGAAATTTGAATATTACAAACAAACAGAAATGTAATGAATGTTGGTAGAAGTGGAGGATGAGGAGCAGGATCCATCATAGCTTTCAGGTTTCACCAAGGCAGCCTCAGACCCTCCAACATCCGTAGATCCCTCAGTGGCTGCACTGCAGCATGCTCTGTGAAAGAGAAAACACAGGGCAGGACTCCGGAACCACAGCAGATTTAAAAGTACAGTAGTGGTACAACAGTATCACAGATAGAAGAAGAAAAAGAAGCCCAGGGCATCTCATGAGGACCCGGCAGACTAACCTATCGCAGCATAACTATAACTAGGCCAGCCAGGGCCGGCCCTAACTATATGCTTCATCGAACAGGAAAGTTTTTAACCTATTCTTAAATATAGGAAGGGTGTCTGCCCCCCGGACTGAGACTGGAAGACGGTTCCACAGGAGAGGAGCCTGGAAGTTGAAGGCTCTGCCTCCTGTTTTAATTTTAGAAATTCTGGGAACCTCCAATAAGCCTGCATATTGGGAGCGTAATGTTCTTGATGGGCGATATGGGACTAAGAGATCCCTAAGGTAGGATGGAGCCTGACCGTTGAGTGCTTTATAGGTGAGGAGCAGGATTTTAAATTCTATACGAGATTTTACAGGAGGCCAGTGTAGAGCGGCTAATACAGGTGAGATATGCTCTCTTCTTCTAGTGCCGGTTAATAAACGAGCAGCTGCATTCTGGATCAGCTGGAGAGTCCTTAGAGACTTTTTGGTGCAACCCGACAGTAAAGAGTTGCAGTAGTCCAGCCTGGAAGTAATAAATGCATGGATAAGTTTTTCTGCATCTTTCAGAGACAGGAAGTGTCTGACCTTTGCTATGTTGCGTAGGTGGATAAAAGCAGTCCTAGAGATATGTTTAATGTGGGCAGAGAATGACAGGTCCTGGTCCAAGATGACTCCCAGGTTTTTCACCGTGGAGCTAGAGGCCAGGGAGATGTCATCCAGGACACCTATATCACTGGATATTGAGTTCCTCAGGATTTCAGACCCGAGTACAATAATTTCATTTTTTTCTGAATTCAGTAGAAGGAAATTGCAGGTCATCCAGGATTTTATATCCTTAAGACAGGCCTGAAGTTTAGCTAGCTGATTGGTTTCATTTGGCTTAATTGATAGATAGAGTTGTGTGTCGTCAGCATAACAGTGGAAATTAATACAGTGTTTTCTAATGATTTTACCCAATGGGAGCATATAGATGGTGAAAAGTATTGGTCCAAGCACAGAACCTTGTGGAACCCCATGATTAACTTTGGTATGGGTAGAAGAAACGTTATTGATATGGACAAATTGGGAACGATCTGAAAGATAGGACTTAAACCAATTTAGTGCAGTCCCTTTTAGACCAATAAGATGCTCTAGTCTCTGTAACAAGATTTGATGGTCGACTGTGTCAAATGCAGCGCTAAGATCTAACAGAACAAGGATGGAGATGAATCCTTTATCAGACGCATTGAGAATATCATTTGAAACCTTAACTAAAGCCGTCTCTGTGCTGTGATGCATTCTAAAACCTGACTGGAAATCCTCATATAAGTTATTGTTGTGTAAAAAGTCACACAGCTGTTTAGCAACTGCTTTTTCCAGAATCTTAGAGAGAAATGGAAGATTAGAAATGGGTCTATAGTTGGCTAAAATACTTGAGTCGAGGGCAGGTTTTTTAAGGAGAGGTTTAATTACAGCTACTTTAAAGGACTGCGGTACATAGCCAGATAATAAAGACATGTTTAGTATTTCTAGTAAGGAAGGGCTAATCAAAGGGAAAATGTCTTTTAGCAATCCGGATGGAATAGGGTCCAGAAGACAGGTTGAAGTTTTAGATGACGACATCAGTGAAGCTAGTTCAGTGAAGTTGATTGAAGTAAATGTGTCGAGGTGAATATTAGCTATTTCATCTGTCTCTACACTAACAGCATCTGAGGGCAGATTAGAGCCAGTGGATGGAACAAG
Organism: Eupleurogrammus muticus; assembly: GCA_036785175.1. Classification (NCBI taxonomy): domain Eukaryota; kingdom Metazoa; phylum Chordata; class Actinopteri; order Scombriformes; family Trichiuridae; genus Eupleurogrammus; species Eupleurogrammus muticus. The sequence goes on along the minus strand of JAYKQN010000033.1, from coordinate 429,317 downwards.
GTGATAAATTCTGTCTCTAATTGTCAGAATTTTGTCGTTAAAGAAGTCCATGAAGTCATCACTGCTGAGGGTTGTAGGAATACGTGGATCAATAGTGTAGTTACATTTAGTCAGTGAAGCTAACGTGCTGAAGAGGAACCTTGGATTGTTTTTGTTTTTTTCTATCAGTGAGGAGTAATAGGCAGCTCTGGCATTGCGTAGGGCCTTCTTGTACATTCTGAGACTCTCTTTCCATGCGTGTAAAGCCTCTTCCAGTTTGCTGGAGCGCCATATTCGTTCATGCCTCCGAGAGGTTAACTTTAGTGTACGGGTGAGAGAGTTATACCAGGGTGCGACTCTTTTTTGTTTAATTAACTTCTTTTTTTGGGGAGCAATGGAGTCAAGGGTTGTTCGCAGTGAACTTGCAGTGCTCTCAACAAGTTGATCTATTTTAGATGGACCTGCAACAGCATATAAATCTATAGTTGTGGTGAGGCAAGGCAGCGAATTAAAGACTGAGGGAATCACCTTCTTGTATTTAGATATGGAACTGTCAGTTAGGTATCGAGTGAGTATGCTTTTTTCAGGTGGTGAGTAGTTTAATAACAGGAATTCAAAAGTTATTAGATAATGATCTGACAGGAGGGGATTCTGTGGGAAGACAGATAAGTGTTCAACCTCAATGCCGTATGTCAAGACGAGGTCAAGGGTGTGGTTAAAGCAATGGGTGGGCACATTTACTCTCTGAGAAAAGCCGATTGACTCCAGTACAGAGAGGAAGGCAGAGCCAAGGCTATCACCATCAACATCGACATGAATATTAAAGTCACCTGCCATGATTATCTTATCTGTCCTGAGTACTAGACTTGAGAGATACTCTGAGAATTCTGATAAAAATTCTGAATATGGGCCTGGAGGGCGGTACACAGTGATAAATATGACTGGTTGTAGTGATTTCCAAGTTGGGTGGGAGAGACTAAGCACAAGGCTTTCAAATGATGTGTAGCTACACTTCGGTTCAGGGCTGATTAGTAAACTGGAGTTGAAAATGGCTGCAACTCCACCACCTCGGCCGCTGTCACGAGGATTATGAGTGTTAATATGGCTGGGAGGAGTGGATTCATTCAGGCTGACATATTCATCAGGATGCAGCCAGGTTTCAGTAAGACAGAGCAAGTCAATATTATAATCTGATATTATATCATTTATTAACAAAGCTTTGGATGACAGAGATCTAATGTTTAAAAGTCCACATTTCACTCTCCAGTCCTGTTGCTTTATGGCTGAATTAGTGCTAATATTAATTAAGTTGCTGTGGGTGACTCGTCTTCTATTGTTGGATGTAAATGATTTAAGTGAATTAAGTGGTCGGGGGACAGACACCGTCTCTATGTAGTTCTGAGTGGGTGACTGCTCTAAGGGAGATGCAGAGAAGCGTGTAGGACTGCGACTCCGCCTCCTGGACTCAACTCTGTGTAGTCACGGTTTTCGGGTGATAAAGTCTAACATATTCCTGGATAAGAGAGAGGCTCCATCCAGGGTGGGATGTATGCCGTCTCTCGCTATCAGACCAGGTTTCCCCCAGAACGTCGACCAATTATCTATGAAACCCACATTATTATCTGGGCACCAACCCGACAACCAGCGGTGAAAAGACCTCATGCGACTAAACATGAGATCACTACAACAGTGACTGTACAGTGACTCCTTCAGTGCTGAAGTTGGATCAGCAGGTAAAGGTTGTAGGTGGAGTATCTGACCCACTTATTTCTGCATCCTGCATCCAGTTCTCCATCGATTGCTCATTGATCGCTGATTGATTGTGATTCCTCCTCCCCGTGCTGTGGTTCTGCTCGGCTGAAGCCGCTCTCTCTCTCTCTCGATGCCCCCCCCCCCCAATACTTCTGTGTTATACACAACCATTTGTCTCCATGGCAACCGGGGGAGAACAGGAAAAGAAAGGATGCGGGGGCGTGATGGTGGTGATGGTGGTGATGGTGGTGATGGTGGTGATGGTGGTAGAAGGCAACCAGGGATGAACCGTTTCCCATTGGTTTACCTGGTTTCTTATCACACCTCATCAATCAAAATGTAATTTGCTCTCTTTTATTCCTTGTACCAATTTCTAGTAGGTGATGAGAGCTAACAATCCTGATTATAACGCTCCGTGAGTCAGTGAACGCATCATTTCAGCAACACAGGGACTTCCTGTTTAGCGGCAGACGCCCTGTCGTCCCTCTGGAGGTTGTTTTTTTTTTTAATGCTGTTAAATTAATTGTCGCCACGTTGACAGGAGATGTGGTGAAACTTATTCCGCCAATCACACACACACACACACACACACACACACACACACACACACACACACACATAAGCTCCAGAGGGTCAGGATGAACAACAGGCTGCAAATATTACTGAGATTATCAGTGTGGAAAAGAGGTTTCACTCCATTGATGAACACAGAACTGACACGTATCCATCAGTTGAACCTATAAACAAGTGGGTTTATGTTGAATTCAATTGACTTTAAAGTATTAAATCACCTCGTTTAGAAATGGCAAAAAAGATTATTCCTTTATTTTCATTAGAAACTGATTGATAGATATCATTAAAATGAAAAAAATCTGTATTTGTGATCGTTTATTAGCCTTTTTTATATTGGAATTACACATAATTTCTTACAAATTAAGCTTTGTTTCTGTGGCTTTAACTAGTTCCATCAGTTAAAGTCCATCACAAATAGTCTTTCCTAGTCCAATATTCAACTTACACAAGCATTAACAGAAAATGGACAATATTTGCTATTTACAAAAGCTATAAGTACATGAGTAATATGTTCAGTCAGTACTAAAGAGGACACAGCATTTCATTTTTGGTTTTCTTATATCTTTATTTAATATATTATTAGTATTTACTGTGAGTTTTTCCTGCAGCTCGTTTGCATTTATTTCCGCTTACATGTGCAAAATAACAGCAGTGTGTTGAGGTTGAATATAAGGATTTTAATTTTTTTAATGGCGTTACAGGAAATAAAGAAATGATTTATTGTAGGCTCAAATACTTAATGTATAAAGACAAAAATCCTCATAATAAGCTTTATTTGCAATGCATGGAAACACTGCATTTTATATCCTGAATCAAAATGTACAGGAGCTAAAGTTGGTAAACGTTTATACAGATAAATGTTAGTTTAGGGATTCACAGGAATGATAAATCCTGAAGGTCTTTTACAATAAATATTTGAGTTTGTAAAAAAAAATGCAGACACTGCTATTCCTTCAAAGAGCCTAATATTCATCTTTCTTCACATTCTGTAAAGTTATTGTCAAATTTTTCTTCACATTTTAAATTAGGATATAAAATGCAGTGTTTCCAATGCATTGCAAATAAAACTTATTATAAGGATTTTGTCTTTATTCGTGTGTTTTAAAACACACTGGCTGTTACTATGAACATAATGACATGTATTTAAAGGGTTGAGATTTCATTTTCATTTGATTAAAAGTGATATTAAATAAGTGAAGCCCTTAAAAACCTTATTTCTGTGGCCTGCAGGGCCGACATTGTAAACCTAATGGTAGCAGAGGAGGCTCATGGGTAAGGAGGCTCTACAGTGACATGAGCTAATGCAGCTTTTTTCTTCTGACAGACGAGGCATAAAGGGCCAGTTTGAGATAACTAAGGAGTTGTGGACTGTAAATAATGCAACGATATTCCAGCAGAGATCCAAATATAGACCTGGAAATGTGCAGGAAAAAAACACACGTTTTTTCTTTCAAATGAAGCTTCATCTGCTTCATGAAAAACACGACTGAGCAGATCTTCACTCAATATTAAGAAGACATTCTTATTTAAACAGATTGATTTACTGAGGGTTTTATTGACTATATATTGGTGTGAATGGAACCTTTTTACACACCACTTCATGAAAGAAATGCTGTTAAAAGAGCAATTATTAATTCATTAGTTTTTAACATAGACGTCTAGACTTTTGATCCTAAAATCACAGAATCAAGTGAACGCAAATCCAAACAGAAAATGCTTGTGTCTTTCTCCAAAAAAGCCTGTCTGTGGTCAGAGAACATCTTCTAAATCTGTGTAAAACCTGGTAATCTCAGCCCGAATTGCACAATTAACATGCATCCATTGGATTTTTCAATTCAATGCAATTTAATTTAATTCAATTCAATTAAATGCAATTCAATTTAATTGAATTCAATGCAATTCAATGCAATTCAATGCAATTCAATGCAATTCAATGCAATTCAATTCATTTCAATTTAATTCAATTCAATGCAATTGAATTAAATGCAATTCGATTCGATTCAATTCAATGCATTTCAATTCAATTCAATTAAATGCAATTCAATTTAATTGAATTCAATGCAATTCAATGCAATTCAATTAAATGCAATTCAATTTATTTCAATTCAATGCAATTCAATGCAATTTAATGCAATTCAATGCAATTTAATGCAATTCAATTCAATTCGATTTAATTCAATGCAATTCAATTAAATGCAATTCAATTTAATTCAATTCAATGCAATTCAATGCAATTCAATTAAATGCAATTCAATTTAATTCAATTTATTTCAATTCAATGCAATTCAATGCAATTTAATGTAATTCAATGCAATTAAATGCAATTCAATTTAATTCAATTCAATGCAATTCAATGCAATTCAATGCAATTCAATGCAATTCAATGCAATTCAATGCAATTCAATGCAATTCAATGCAATTCAATGCAATTTAATGTAATTCAATTCACTTCCATTCAATTCCGTTCAATTCAAATCAATTCAAATCAATTCAAATCAATTATTTGAATTCAATGCAATTCAATTTGTATAGCCCAGAATCACAAATCACAGATTTGCCCCAACGGGCTTTACAGTTTGTACAAAAGCAACACAACATCTGTCCTTAGACCCTCACATCGTACAAGGTAAAATCGTACAAGTCCCCCCCCCCCTCCAAGGATGGACAGGCTGCAGTAGATGATGTGGTGAACACAGCACATTTAGAACAGGTAAAGGTTGAATATGACATCACATGTAATAACAGCAATATGACATTTTAAACGGTGTTTTAGGTCACAGTAGGCAGCGAGGGCTTCGTCTTCGTCCTGACGTGTCGCTCCCTCCCATCCATCCACTAATCCTGGGCTCAGGGTTCCTCCAGAGAGGATCCTTGTCACAGATTTGTCACGTCGGGAGCTTCCTCCTCCTCCTCCTCCTCCTCCTCCATCGCCCTCGCACAGGAAGCGACACATTTGCTTCCATGTAGGAGCTGAATTACATCTATTAACTCATATTTGAGTTCAAAGTGAGCTTCTTTTATTATCAGGATCAGAGCTGAAGTACAGTAGTTTGTACATTAATGCAGCCGTTGATCCGTACGGGTGGAAAAACATCGTCGTTAGGGAATCCCAGGTGCTTTTCCCCCATAAATGTGGTGCTTTTATTTATGAAAGAAAGAAAGATAAAGGAGGAATGTGGAGGTAGAGAGTCGATCATTTCTGTCTCTCCTTCTCTCATTACTTGTTCCTCCATCATCTTTCTTCCTCCTGGATATTTGTTCTCCAGGAATCGGAGCAGCGTGCTTATATAATCCTGCTGGGCTTCCCTTGAGAGGTGTGTGTGTGAGTGTGTGTGTGCACGTGCGCTTGTGTTGAAGCTTGCACACACACACACACACACACATCGGTGAAAATGAACCTGACTATTTTTACTCTGTTGATTCTGACTGGAGGCGCCGGCAGAAACGACTTTAAAACAGCAACGAGACGACGAAGCAGCAGCGATCTGATCTGGGTCAGTGACAGGAGGGAGGTCTGTGTAGCGCCCCCTGGTGGACACACACACACACACACACACACACACACACACACACACAGGCCGGTTGATCTGAATTTCAGAGCTAAATTAGGCTTTTGGCAGAAAAAAAAAACAAGTTATGGGAATTTTTTGTTCTTTTTTTGGTCGACAAAACCAGCGTCACAGCTGGAAAAAAAAACATCATAAAACACTATGATTAATGCTTTTAAACAGTAATGATATAAAACATATATTCAGCTAGGCTTGCTCTATATTATTACATATATACTGTCATATTTATAGAGTTTATCTCTGACTGGAGAAATTATAATTATAAAAAAACTTATCTGTGTACATTGTGTCTGCATGGAAATAAGCAAGAAACTATAGTCGACTTGAGATTCATAATTATATGTATATTTATATGAATTATATATATATGATTAATATATAGCCCTTTTGGGGCGACACGGTGGTGCGGTGGGTAGCACTGTTGCCTCACAGCAAGAAGGTCGCAGGTTCAAGACCGCCTTGGGCCTGGGTCTGGGGCCTTTCTGTGTGGAGTTTGCATGTTCTCCCCGTGTCTGCGTGGGTTTTCACCGGGTACTCCGGTTTCCTCCCACAATACAAAAAACATGCTCAGGTTAATTGGTAAACTCTAAATTGCCCATAAGTGTGAGTGTGAGAGTGAATGGTGTGTGAATGGTGTGTGTGCCCCACGATTGGCTGGCGACCATCTGGGGTGTATCCCTGCCTCTCGCCTTAACGCGCTGGGATAGGCTCCAGCAGACCCCTGCGACCCCGAAAGGGAATAAGCGGGATAGACAATGGATGGATGGATGGATATAGCCTTTTGCCCTGGGGGGTCCAGCATATGTATAAAAGCCTGTCAGCTGGGTATTGATTCAAAACACAGGTTTGTGTAACAGATGGAAGGTGTTTCTAACATTTTTTTTTCTGCTCCGTTTTTACAAATGAGTTGTGCAAAATATTATAAAATAAAGAAGAAGAAGAAAAAAACTCATCAATGTCAAACGGGAATCTGAGCTAAATGGAAGATTACGTACAGGAATCTTTAAAACATCAGTTCCAGCTGTTTTTTTTTCTCCCTGTTGTGAACATGTGACTTTGCATATTTGTGCTGTTGTGTGTGTGTGTGTGTGTGTGTGTGTCTGTGTGTGTGTGTGTGTGTGTGTCATGCGTGCATCTCGACTCACACACGCGTACGCGTCCGTCGTAGATTACTGGATCCACGGCCGCCGATGCCTTTAAAGCCGTAGAGATTTAAAACTTGGAAGAAAATCACTGATTGTTTCTGCGAATTTTAAAACACAGAACGACAAGACGATTAGAAAAGTGCAACTGCTGTTTGTTGCGTAAGATGTGTCACTTGAAACTGAAACCCTACAACCTGTGGAACGTATTGATAGATTACCTGTAGGATGCAGGATGTAGAAGGACTTTTTGTTTAAACAGGAACCCACCAACATGTGAATCAGTTTTCCTGCATCATAAATACTGTAATTTTTTAGAATTTTTTCATATAAAGATGAAGTTGCATGTGTTTTCTCTTGTGTCTCAGGTCGCCATCATCGCCGGGAACTTCGAGCTCGCAGAACTCATCAAGAACCACAAAGAGACAGATATAGGTGAGTCTTCTCTTCCTCCGTCCGTCCCTCCTTCACCTGTTCTCCCACAGCCACTCAGTGCATAATCCCACAATCTATCCCCCAGGATCCGTTTCAAATCCCCTCACAGTCACATCCTACTAAATGACCCGCTGCCTCTAATCCTCCTGCCGGATTACGACAGCGTTGCAGAGAGAGGATGAACGTCGGTGTTTACAGCACGGCGATTAGAAAGAAAGGAGAGAAATGATGGATGTGGTCAGTGGATGAGTTCAGCAGCTGCAGTTGATGCTGATTGTTGTAGGGGATCACACAGGAGCTTTCTGAGGCTGTTCCTTGAACTTTTCCAGCATATACACATATAGTACTCATGATCTTTTAAAGCAAAAGCTTAAGACAAATGCAAAAGCCAAACTAAAATATTTGTTGTCTTTGAATCCTTTTGATGACAGTTCTGAAACACGCATCTTTTTTATAACCACAGTTTCTGTGTTTCAGTCTCACAGTTAACCTGAATTTCTTGGTTTTTGCCTCAGAAACTTCAGGGTGAACCGTGGCCTAAATCAACGTGCATCTATTGAGTTTTCATTTCAATTCAATTCAGTTCAGTTCAGTTCAGTTCAATGCAAATCAATCCAATGCAATTCAATGCAATTCAATGCAATTCAATTCAATGCAATTCAATGCAATTCAATGCAATTCAATGCAATTCAATGCAATTCAATGCAAATCAATCCAATGCAAGGCAATTCAATGCAATTCAATGCAATTCAATGCAATTCAATTCAATGCAATTCAATGCAATGCAAGGTCCATGCATGTTAAATTCTGTGTTTGGTGATCGTCTAACAAAATAATAGCCAGCGTGTTTTAAAACATGAATAAAGACAAACTCCTTATAATAAGCTTTATTTGCAAAGCATCAGACACATTTTATAACTATAAATCATCAAATTCTAAATCAACGTTGCTACTTTTTACTTTTACTTTTGTTCTCTTTTGTCTTATGTCCTGTAACTAAATAAGAGCTCGTAGTGATATTATGATCTTTACATTGGTCACATGCATAGACCTGCAAGAATGCCTTTAAATGATGTATAAATGTTAAGGGTTAAGGTAACCAAGAAAGTGGTTGTGTGTGTGTGTGTGTGTGTGTGCGTGTGTGTGTGTGTGTGTGTGTGAGTGTGTGTGTGTGTGTGTGTGTGTGTGTGTGTGTGTGAGATCTGGAGTTTTTACACTCTTCATCCATGTGAGTGAAAAACGAGGTGAGAAAAAGAGAATTTCTCACGAACAGAACAAATGGAAAAAAAAAAAACAGCAGTTCTTGGACAACTTCCATGATATTTTTTGTTCCCTTCCTGCTATTTATTTCCTCCGCTGCTTAGTCGCCACTTTACTCACTTAATCTCCCGAAGAGGCGAATTAATGATGGCAGCGGACTCGGCTCCAATTTAACACCTGACATTGTCGGTTTGCATGGACGCGGGCTACATGGAATCATCCGCTGCTTTCGATATTTATTTTAAAAGCGAGCAGCTTTTGCTGCCAGAATCCACGAGATCAGCCACATCCAGTTTAGACGGCACGTAGAGGCAATGTATTAAATAACAGCAAACAGGAGTTTTCCCAGTTTGCTGAAATGAACACGGATGCAGATACAGCAGCAGGGATTACTGGGCCTCGGAGAAAATGAGAGAAGAGAACAAACAAATAAATAAATCTATCAGATAGGACAGAGAAAGATGAGGTTGATGGGAGGGGTGATGGAATCTAATCTGATCTGTAGATGTAATCCTGTGATTGTTGTGGGACGCCGACCTGCGTGGTGTAGATGGACGGATGAAATGCAGGATTACCTCTGATAAAGCCTTGACATCTGCTTCACACACACACACACACACACACACACACACACACACGCGTGCGACGCCACCCCCCCTCCCTTCCTCGCTCTCTTCACACCATTTTTTTTCAGCCACAGCCACAAGTGTTAAAGCTCCAGCTTCTGAGTTTTAGTCGGGATTAGCAGGAGTGTTAAAGCTCGACGCCTGTTTCTGACCCTCGTGCTGTGCAGTTTGGTTTGCGACATCTTCACGATTGATCGATTGATCGATTGATTGATAATCCTTTAAGATAAGATATGATAAGATAAGATAATAAGATAAGACTTTATTGATCCCACAACGGGGAAATTTGCTTGTTACTGCAGCTAAGCTCAGAGTAAAGAAAAAGAAAATAAAGGCTATAAAAAATACACAACACTATGTACAAAATTCGTAGAATTTGTTGATCCGCATACACAGTATGCATTATGGACATAGAATGGAGAAAAAATACTAATTAATAGCAAGAAAAAAGTATGAATAAGCAAAACATATATACATACATACATGCACGTACATACCTACATACATACACATACACACATATTTACATATTTTCATATATATATACGCACATACACACATGTACACATACACAGCTAATGCAGACTTAAGGTGCAGGATGTGTGTGTAGAGTAAAGTTATTTTATAAATAAATAAGATGTATAATATGATATGATATAGGATAGCTGCACCATATATTTGGTTTGATGTAGAGTCTCACATCAGCAGGAAGGACAGACCGTGGGAAGCTCAGTATTTGCTGCAGGGGGTCGACTCATGGTCCATATGGATGTTGGTTCTGCCAGGACCCGTCTGTGGCCCAGCTCCTCCAATCAGTGCTCCACCAAGCTTACTCTTGACCCTCCACTAATCACACATAGAAGACCAGCCCAGAGACGGCTGCTGACTTTATGCAGCGTTCAGTGTGTGTGTGTGTGTGTGTGTGTGTGTGTGTCTTTATCACATGGTGGGAACCAGCACCAGACAACACAGTCACGGTGTGGAAAGCAAGATGTTTGTGAGGGAACTAAAAACCTGGTCCCCACTTTGAAAAGCCTTAAATTTATTGGTGGGTGTGTGTGAGGCAGATTGAGACGAGGTCTAAGTACCATAAGCCCTCCGGTTCTCACAGTTTCTACTGTGTGTGTGTGTGTGTGTGTGTGTGTGTGTGTGTGTGTGTGTGTGTGTGATGTAACAGTTAAAGTTGCACAAATCTACTGTTTTGTTGCATCACTGCTTTTTTTACGTTTCCATACTTTGAAGACGACGCTGTCAGAGATGGTCAACTAGTCCAAGAAGGAAGTCCCAGACGCCTAAACCATCAACTTCCTGTTTGTTTCCTTAAAGCAGGGGGTCAAACCCCGGACCTGGATTCTACTAATGAAGGTCCTTAGCAAGAGCTCTAGTGGTTCATTAGTAGAATCAGGTGTGTTACTGCCTGGTTGGAACAAAAACCTGGACCCACACGTAATCCAGGTCCTGAGTTTGACACATGTGCCTTAAAGGAAAACACACACACACACACACACACAGGCTGTGACACCTGTCGCTGTTTCACTCCACATTAAATGTAAAAATCTACAGACTCATAGACTCCAAAATCATCTACTACTGTATGTATTTATTTATTTTTTTAAAACCTTTATTTCAATAGGGAAAACAAATCCTAACCAGGTTCTGATGATGTTCATAAGATAAGATAAGATAAGATAAGACTTTATTGATCCCACAACAGGGAAATTTGCTTGTTACTGCAGCTAAGCACAGGTTTGAGAGTACAGAGTAAAGAAAAGAAAATAAAAGGTAAAGAAGATAAAAGCTATAAAAAATAAAATGCGCAACACTATGTACAAAATTCGTAGAATTTGTTGATCAGCATACACAGTATGCATTATGGACATAGAATGGAGAAAAATACTAATAAATAGCAAGAAAAAAGTATGCATAAGCAAAGCATATATACATACATACATGCACGTACACACATATTTACCGTAAATTCTGGACTATAAGCCGCTACTTTTTCATTTGTTTCGAATCATGCAGCTCATACCAAGGCGCGGCTATTCTGCTGATTTTTTCCACCGCTAGGGGGCGCTCTAACCAGAATTAGAATCAAAACTAAGACAAAATAAATGCAAAGAAGAATAAGATAAGATATGACTTTATTGATCCCACAACGGGGAAAGTTGTCTGTTACTGCAGTGTAAATAAAAGAAAAGAAAAGCTAGAGAAGATAAAAACTATAAAAAATAAAAAAAACACTATGTACAAAATTCGTAGAATTTGTTGATCCGCATACACAGTATGCATTATGGACATAAGAATGGAGAAAAAAATACTAATAAATAGCAAGAAAAAAGTATGAATAAGAAAAGCATATATACATACATACATGCATGTACACACATATTTACATATTTGCATATATATACGCACATACACACATGTACACACACATAGCTGATGCATACTTAAGGTGCAGGATGTGTGTGTAGAGAAAAGTGACGAGTGGAGGAAAAGTGGACTACAGTGAAAAAAGTGTCATGTTGTTAACTCGTTAATTATATTTGCAGTGATTGATAGTGTGACTATGAGCTGTGCCTGCTGGGAGTAAAACACACGGATCAATACCACAAACAATGATCTTTTCTTCCTCTTCTCTCCTGGCGCCTACTTAAAAAACAGTTTCCGTTGAATTTATCGTGTTACTCAGTGTGATGCAGACAGCTCTCTTCATTTGATGTGAACTGTATTCATCAGTAACATATTATTTCCATACTGATGTGGAGAAGACAAGCGATTCTTAATCTGGTCTAGTCCCTTCTTTACAATTTCACATTACATTATAGAAATAGTCTGTTTTGCAATACAAACAAATAGCAAAAAGAAAAATGACCCCACAAACTGAGTTGTTTTAACAAGCTGAAAATGGTAAAGAGACACGCTGATAAAGCACAGTTTAAACTGAAGGAAATCAGCTACACAGCTGAGTTTAAGACATAAGACAGGTGGTACAAGTTGGAGGAAAGACTGGATCAGTGGATCACAGAGCAGAGACTGGATCAGTGGATCACAGAGCAGAGACTGGATCAGTGGATCACAGAGCAGAGGCTGGATCAGTGGATCACAGAGCAAAGGCTGAATCAGTGGATCACAGAGCAAAGACTGGATCAGTGGATCACAGAGCAAAGAACGAGTGGGAGAAGCGTTCTGACGGTCACCATTTGACTAAAAGCAGTAAAGCTAGCAGAAGAAATGAAAATTGAACATTTCCGTCTTGGTGCCATTTCTCCATCCAGACCAGGACTACGTTAGCGCAGCAACTTCCAGCGGATTATAACGCATCATTTAGAGGAAAGTGACTCTGATGGTGAAGAAAGTGAAGCTGGCATGTTTGATGGAGATTTAGCTGCTGTTGGAATCAGAAACAGAGGATGAGGACTTTGATGGTTTGATTGATGACATTACCCCGCTCTATTTTTTTATTGTGGCTTTCTGGAAAAAAATAATTTTGTACATTTACATTCTACATTCTGCTCCACCACATTTTTTAATGTTACAGTTATTTATCACTTTATTTACTGTTATTTATTTACTGAAGTCTTCCACAAGGTGAATCTTTCAAATTAAGTTTTCCCATTTTCTTTTTTTTTTTTTTTAATCAACAGAACGTGCATCGATTAACAGGATGTAAAAGCATCCCTGATAAATTTCACGACATGGAGCAGCAATAAACACCGGTGTCACACAATATTATCGTCTTAATATGGGAGTTATATACGAGTTGTTCCGAGACTAATCAATCAGCCAGTTATTTCACCCTCTTGCTCTGAGTTTCTTCTCGCCCAGAGAAGAGAGACGACTGAATTACCTTCAGTTTCAAGGGCCTGGGATGGAGGAAATGATCATATCAGTGGGGCGCTGCCGTGATAAACTCCTGAGCTGGAGGCCGGTGCAGAGAAGTAGGACACGTGAGGAGAAAGGGAGGAAAGGAAGTCAAAGACAAGCACTTTACATACGTTCTTGGTGAAGGTCAACGTGTGTGTATAGGTGTGTGTGTGTGTGTGTGTGTGTGTCTGACACCTACATGCTGCACTGCAGACAAACAGCCATGCATGGAGGAAACGTGCACCATGACATCAAAAAAGATGTGAAACACTGCAGAATGGTCATTCTCATGCAGGACAACCACGACTGGCAAAAAAATGTATAATTATAACTAGTAGTGACTAGCGTATTCTTCTGTCTTCTCATCCCTGTTAAATATGTTTTCATGGTGTCACTTGGTGTCTACACTTCATACTCATACTCTGTGCTGTATGCTCCCCGCACACACTCTGCTGCCCCCTAATGTAGTGGAGGTGCAACTGCACTTTATTATAGAACAGTAAAAACATCTAAATAAAAATAAAAAAGTATTTTCCCCGAGGCCCACTGAGAACCACCAACTTTACTTGATTTAAGACGTTTAAACCAATTAAAAAAAACACAGATAGTGGAAACAAGATGCACATCAGTATTATGACGATGATGAAGATTTAAAGACACTTTAACTTTTACTTTCGGATGAGCTATTTTATTCTCTCAGTCACATGGGATTTCCCAGAAGTCTGAATTAACACACACACACACACACACACACACACACACACACACACAACTGTCTCAATTCATCCATCTATTGACCCCCAGCTGTGCTATTATTGCACATGTCCGGTCATTTTCTTCTTCATCAGTCCATCAAATTCTAATATCTCTGCTTCTCTCTCTTGCTGACTGTACAGGTCTAAAGGAAGAATAAAAAGTCTCTCTGGGACAATAACAGCAACTCTGACACACTTCAGTATACTGCTACACTTCGTGTCTACACTTCATACTCATACTCTGTGCTGTATGCTCCCTGCACACACTCTGCCAGTGAGAGCGCCACTGCCCCCTAATGTAGTGGAGATGCAACTGCACTTTATTATAGAACAGTAAAAATAATCTAAATAAAAATAAATAAGCATGTTCCCGAGGTCAAACGCGCCCCCCCTTGACGGAGCCTCCCACTATTTGAGAACCACTACTATAAAACGAGATAGAAACATAGATTAAAAGCGGTGAGAATAATGAATGAGTGTACGGTGAGGATGTTCGTATCTGTCGTATTTGCAGCTGTAAGCCTGTGTCAGGATGATTGACATGTGGGCAGAGTGTGATAATCCCTCCGGCTGTGTGTGTACTGACCATCTAAATACATAAAACACACACATATGCACGCGACTCATTTACATATTCGACCTCCAGAGGACAACATGCTTGACGGGAGTCCAAACTGGAATCGAACACCGACTCAGGAAACCTTGAGAAAAGCCCAGAGCTGGTCGACACGCAGCGAGTCGGCTGCAGGAAAAAAAAAACACACACACACACACACACACACGTCGACCTGTCAGCGGCTGAGAAGCCACGCAGGGCGGAAGGGAGGGAATGTTTATGCATCAGGAGTTATTTTTATACGAAAACACAGCGCTGTAGTGGATAAAAACACAGGAACGGTGACCCCCCCCACCCCCGTCCATGCATAGAAAATGAATTATTCATTCAGAAAGACCGTTTTTGTGTTGGAGATCACTTTTTTTTGCATATCTAAAATCAATCAGTTGGATGCTATGTAAAGGGCGGGTGTGTTAGTTGCAGTCCTATTCGTACGAATGTAAATATTTAATATCGTCAATAGTGGTGAATAAAATCCAAAATCGATTCAAAAGGGGAAATGCAGCTCAGTGCATGAGTTGATAGCATCATGTTGCACAGTGCACACATAGGAGCTTTATATTTCTAGTAGGTCATCAATTAAAAAATCACCATTTATTGTTCTGTCAGGGCAGCAGAATTTCTTTTATAATAAAACAGTCGGTTTTTAAAATTAACAATTGACAGGTTATTTATTTATTTTTGTTTTTTTTTAAAAACTGCTATAACTCTAAATACCTTATACCAATAAAGTTAAAAAAAACCCACATGCTATTAAGTAGTTTTATACTCTAGGTGTTTGTCATTTTTCTGTCGCACCATTTGACATTTAGAGTCAAAAGTCACACAAAATCTTGATTTTTTCTAAACAACAAATGGTACAAATGGCTTTCTCCATTATTTGTCACTGATTAAAGTGATGATGCTAATTGTTCATTCGTCTCTGGGAATCATTCACCTTCTTCTCCTCAGACAGGCAGCGTCTTCCTCGTCGGATGCTCCCTCACATCCGCGCTATATTTAACTGATTGTCCCAGCAGTAAATGCAGGAAAAGGAGGTTTTAACTTCCTGTCAGCGAGGAAGAGAAACTCAAATCACACATGATGCTCATGATTACGTATTTATTATTTCTTGCTGTAATAAATCCTCCTGTTGTGACCTTTTAAAATCTAATCCACTCAAATCTAAACGTTGATCTGAAGCTTAATGAGCTAAATAGGAATAAAGCACATATCCTTTTTTTTTTAAGGTCAACAGGGAAACATTTGATGCTAAAATGCTGTAAATGTGGCAGAAATCCACCTGCTGTGACTCAGTCCGACTGATGAATCCTCACAGGTTAAACCTCTGGGTGGATCCACAGTGGATCCGCTCACCTCGTGAGCGCGCAAAGTGTGAATTACCATAGCGATCAGCCCCGAGCGCGGCGTTCATTCAGCGGCTGATACACGTCTAAGCTGCTCATTACTATTTGTCGGTGATATAATTAGATCCAACTGGTCGCTGCGGAGCTGCATTTACTGATAAACATGGTTCAATGGAAGCAGTAAATGGCCTTTTGTATGCATTTGTGTGTGTGTGTGTGTGTGTGTGTGTGTGTGTGTGTGTGTGTGTGTGTGTGGTGAATAGGTATAGGAAATGATAGAATGTAAAAAGTCCCTGAGATTCGCTTTTGTTTCCTACGTGACTTCCACTCACCTCTGCTTCCTCCTTCCATAGCTATAGTCGCTGTAGTTTATATATAGCACATCATCTATGGTTGAACATGTGTGGATCGATGTGGGGAGTTCTCATTTTGAGGCAGGAAAGAGAAAGAAATCATGCAAACATCCCAGATTCTTTCTGCAGATTCTCAGTTGCACTGATAGTGAGGGGCTGAATTTTGCAGGCCTCACTTTTTCTGTTGTTTTATGCGTTTATTCCATGCATGATTGTGTCCCATTTTGTGTTAATTCTTCACAAAGTCCCAGTTTCATAACATCTCTGTTTGAAGCCCTGAAATATGACAAATACTTTTGCAAGACAGTGTATTTGTTGGACAAGATTTAGGCTGCATACGTTGTTAATAATTAGATTTTTGTTTTTTATTTTAGTACTTTCCACAATGGAACTTTTTAAAAAAGCTCCAAAAAAAGCAGTAAATAATGCAAACTTTTCTCTACACACACATCCTGCACCTTAAGTCTGCATTAGCTATGTATGTGTACATGTGTGTATGTGCGTATATATATGCAAATATGTAAATATGTGTGTATGTGCATGTATGTATGTATATATGCTTTGCTTATGCATACTTTTTACTTGCTATTTATTAGTATTTCTCTCCATTCTTATGTCCATAATGCATACTGTGTATGCTGATCAACAAATTCTACGAATTTTGTACATAGTGTTGCGTATTTTTATTTTTTATACCTTTTATTTTCTTTTCTTTTTCTTTACTCTGTACGCTGCAGTAACAAGCAAATTTCCCCATTGTGGGATCAATAAAGTCCTATCTTATCTTATCTTATCTCATCCCAGATTCTTTCTGCAGATTCTCAGTTGCACTGGTAGTGAGGGGCTGAATTTTTCAGGCCTCACTTGTTCAGTTTTTGCTCATTTTGACTCACAAACAGGTCCAGCTCAGTAACGTTAGATGAAGAGATTTTTTTTTGCACAGATTCTTTCTGATTCTTAGTTAAAATATGGCAAATACTTTTGCAGGGCAGTGTATTTGTTGGACAAGATTTAGCTGCATAAGTTTTAATATTTAGATTTTTGGGTTTTATTTGATTTATTTAGATCCCTAACACCTAAGCAGCATACGTAACATTATAATGTCATTATGGTCACATATCTGGTCTTAATTCATATTATCCTATTTAACAATTTCCTCATCTGCATTTTCGACCAAGCACACCCTGAAAATTCTATGAAAAAAGACTTTCTAGATTTAATAAAAAAACATTTTGTTGATTCATTTCTTTAAATGCAAAGACTTAGTTATTTAACAATAAGATGCATGTTCATGTGTTTTTTTTTACAGTTTTTCCTTATATTTAGTTTTATGGAGCCACTTTTCTCGTGCACATTCTGCATGAATTCATATTTTCCCTTAATGTGCTGCATCTTTATTGTTTCCCTGTTTGTTTTGAGCAGAGATGATTCTATACTTTCTACAATGGAACTTTAAAAAAAAAGCTCCAAAAAAGCAGTAAACCATGCAAACATCCCAGATTTTTGCACAGATTCGTTCTGCATATTCTCAATTGCACTGAATTTTGCAGGCCTCACTTTTTCAGTTGTTTTATTTCTTAAAAAAACTATAAAAATAACGTACAGATTTCATTCCGTTTCACGATTGTGTCCCATTTTGTGTTTTTTTTTTATTTATATATTTGGATCCTTAGTCTAACAATGAATAAATTACAATAAACCTCAAAAACAATCAATAGAAGTGAAAGGTTCAGTTTGAATAATCCCTTAAAGAACATGTAAGCAGCCATAGTAAATATTATAACGTCATTACAGTAACATAGATCTGCTGTTCTCCTGATATTTACTGTTATAAGCCATAACACATGAGCAGTAAATCATGCAGACATACATTACACACATATTTGAGTATTTCTGAAGTTCTCGTATAGAAATGATTTTTTCCAGCTTGACCTCGACCCACCTCGCTCATCCCAGATGAACTGATGCCTCATCAGCCGACCTCGCTCTTTTCACTTATTTTTTTTTTTTGGGAGCAAATCCCTGAAGCCGGGTTCTAAAATCTTGCGGAGCGTCGTTCCCAGAAGAGCGAAGGCTGTTCCAGCAGCAGATTAACGCGCCTCACGTTCTCATCTATAGCACAAGGGCTGGATGGAGGGATCCTCGTAGCTTCTCATCCTGTGCAGACCCCTGAAGTCGTTTTATTTATTTTATTTATTTCACATCCCTCCATATGTCACGCCTCAGATTAGACGACAACACGAACTCACGTGCAGGACGTCTGTTCTTGCCGCTCGATTCTGCATAGTTTATGTCCACATATGTCTGCACATGTGACCATCTGGTGAGTCGCACGGTGTGGGGTCAGAAGAAGAAGAAGAAGAAGAAGAAGAAGAAGAAGAGGAAGAGGAAGAGGAAGAAGAAGAAGAAAAATAAAAATGGGAAGAAGAAGAAGAAGAAGAGGAAGAAGAAGAAGAAGAAGAAGAAGAAGAAGAAGAAGAATAGGAAGAAGAAGAGGAAGAAGAAGAAGAAGAAGAAGAAGAGGAAGAAGAGGAATAAGAAGAGGAAGAAGAAGAAGAATAAGAAGAGGAAGAAGAAGAGGAAGAATAAGAATAAGAAGAGGAAGAAGAAGAAGAGGAAGAATAAGAAGAGGAAGAAGAAGAAGAATAAGAAGAGGAAGAAGAAGAAGAATAAGAAGAGGAAGAAGAAGAAGAGGAAGAATAAGAAGAGGAAGAAGAAGAAGAATAAGAAGAGGAAGAAGAAGAAGAATAAGAAGAGGAAGAAGAAGAAGAAGAAGAAGAAAAGGAAGAAGAAGAGGAAGAATAAGAAGAGGAAGAAGAAGAAGAAGAAAAGGAAGAAGAAGAGGAAGAAGAAGAAGAACTGGTGGACCAGTTGCACGTTTGTGTTTAATAAGCCGTTTGTGGAATGGAAGCAGCGAGGACATGGCGTGTACAGTCACATGACTTCCCCTTCATCGTGTAACAGGCAGGTCTGTCGCTTTGATGACGCATGAGGCCGCCCCCCACTGAGTTGCCTAGCAACACCAAGGGTTTGTTTCTACAAGAAGACCCTCACCGTCGATGGTTTCTGTTTTTTAACCTTCGCCCCCAACATCAAATCCTGGAAATGTGCTGACTTTATTTTATTATCATCATCAGCTGCATCGTTTGTTGTTTTCCTCTGTGGAGACGTTTCAACCATTCATCTAAAATCATTTAGCATTTTTCCATCATAAACTCTTTGGATCTGGTTAGTACGAACTATGTGAAGCACATTTTTGTCTCCTAACACACTTTTAGTGTAATTCAGTGACATGTTTCTAATGAATATACACCAACTACAACACATTTGTAAAGCAGCACAGAAATAAAAAACTTAAAAGTGGAGTGTGCAAAATGATTTATTATTCCCCTGAGTTTATTCTTGTAGAACCACCTTTTGCTGTTTGGTGGGATTTGTCTCTATCCATTTATGCACATTTGCTCATTTTTTACTCACAAACAGCTCCAGCTCAGTAACATTAGATAAAGAGGTTTTTTTTGCACAGATTCTTTCTGCAGATTCTCAGTTGCACTGATAGCGTAGTGTTGATTCTTTACAAACAAATTCCCCAATTTCATAACATCTCTGTTTGAAGCCAGAAATATGACACGATTTAGGCTGCATACATTTTAATATTTAGATATTTGGTTTTTATTTTAGTACTTTCCACAATGGAACTTTTAAAAAAAAAGCTCCAAAAAAAAAGCCCTGAATACGATATATAAGCAGTAAATCATGCAAACATCCCAGATTCTTTCTGCAGATTCTCAGTTGCACTGATAGTGAGGAGCTGAATTTTGCAGGCCTCACTTGTTCAGTTGTTTTATTTCTTAAAAAAACATAAAAATAACGTACAGATTTCATTCCGTTTCACGATTGTGTCCCATTTTGTGTTGATTCTGTTTTTTTTTGTAATTTATTCATTCGGATCCTTGGTCCAACAATGAATAAATTACAATAAACCTCCAAAAAATCAATAGAAGTGAAAGGTTCAGTTTAAATAATACCTTAAAGAACATGTAAGCAGCCATAGTAAATATTATAACGTCATTACGGTAACATAGATCTGCTGTTCTAGTGATATTGGCTGTTTTTTCTCATCTTGTGGCAAGAAAGAGAAAAAGTGAAAAGCCCTGTATATGATTTATAAGCAGTAAATCATGCAAACATCCCAGATTCTTTCTGCAGATTTTCAATTGCACAATTTTTTTGCTCATTTTTTACTCGCAAAACAGCTCCAGCTCAGTAACATCAGATAAAGAGGTTTTTTTTTGCACAGATTCTTTCTGCAGATTCTCAGTTGCACGATTTTGTCCCATTTTGTGTTGATTCTTCACCAAAAAAAGTCCCAATTTCATAACATCTCTATGTTTGAAGCCTGAAATATGACAAATATAAACACTTAGTTATTTAACAATTAGATGCACATTCATTTTTATCATGTTCATGTGTTTTTTTTTTTACAGTTTTCCTTATATTTAGTTTTATGGAGCCACTTCCTCATGTACATTCTGCATACGCAGGAACCCGCTCTGCTCTCCTTTCTGTTTTCTACATGAATTCATATTTTCCCTTCATGTGCTGCATCTTTATTGTTTCCCTGTTTGTTTAGATCAGAGATGTTTCCGTGTCTCTCGGGGTTTTTTCAATCTGCACCGTCAGTTGTAATTTTTCTCTGTTCTTTCGTGTTTCATTAATTTTATATGAGAAAGTGATTCGGAAAAAAAAAACACCTCCGACTGTAAATGAGCTTCACACAGCTGGGTATTATTTAAACATCACAGGACAGTCTATTAATACCAGTCTATTAATGGCATAAAAGCCAGTTCATTCCTATTATTTTGTATTAAAGCTGATATGTTATTCTTACGATAAATAGTTTGAATTAAACCTCTTTTTTTCTGCAGCGTTTACACCTGAAACAGACTTTATATAATTACATGTTTGAGAAACGTTCATTTATTTCTATGGAGAAAGAACTTCAATCATATGAATTTGGGGCAAATAACCAGCATCTGATAAAGTCCTTGAGATAAACTTTACCATTCTTGTTAATATATTGCAAATAAAATGCTGAAAGCGATTTAACTTGCTCTACGATCTTAAGGGTTAATTCTCTGTATTTGTCAGTGTGTTGTTTATATTCATGGTTTATTCTGGTGTTAATTGACATTCTAACAAATGTTTAGATCTCTATAGAAAAGAATGAATTTTCTATCATACAACATGTTTTAAATAGCATTGTCTGCATTTTCTGGCTATTTATAAATATATGTGATTAACTTCTTTTTTACATGCAACTTTATCAATGTGTTTTTGTTAATGGAATTTTTCTTTTGGTGGCATTATTTATTAAGAGTTTTTTTGCTTTATTCTAATAAGTAGTATCACAGCAAACCTTGAAAATGTGACATTTAGAAAGTATAAACCAAATTTTCACATCACAAGTCTCAATATTGTCTGTAGGATATAAGCTTATAATGTAAAAACTTGTACCGCATTGTTTTAAATGTCCTATATATATATATATATATATATATATATATACCCACCGTGTTATTGATCAGTCTGATCGATAGTAGAGCAGGGAGCCAGCAACAGGAAGCATGTCAACACCTTCATCTTGAAATGAGGCCTTTCTCCAGCAGCTAGCAGCGAATTAGCCACCCGCTGCACCGCTAGCATGTAGCATGAAGCTAACTGAAACCAGCTGCAGAGCAACGGGCAGAGACGTCAATTAACGCGTTTGCAGCCATTGTGAGAAAGTTCGCACAATAGCCGACTTATATTTACCGGGACTGTTACCGGAATCCTACTGCAATTGGCTAATTTTATCCCTTCGAACGGCAGCAAACATAATGAAGCCTCCTCTGTGGTTAGTTAGCCAGCAACACGTTAGCTGTTAGCCGTTAGCCGTTAGCTTCAGGTTCTTATCACTGTAATTAATCCCTGACTGAAGATTTACAAATTAGTTTATATATATATATATATAAACTAATTTGTGTGATCAAGAAATTTGTGTGACTATATATATATATATAGTTTCTAAATCTCACATTTTCAAGGTTTGCTGTGATACTACTTATTAGAATTAAACAAAAAACGCTTAATAAATAGTGCCACCAAAAGAAAAATTCCATTAACAAAAATACATTGATAAAATTGCATGTAAAAAAGAAGTTAATCGCATATATTTATAAATAGCCAGAAAATGCAGATAATGCTATTTATTGCTAATGCTAATTATTTATATATATATATATATATATATATATATATATATATATATATATATATATATATATATATATATATATATATATATATATATATATATATATATACATATATATATATATATACATATATATATATATATATATATATATATATATATATATATACATATATATATATATATATATATAGCCAGAAAATGCAGATAATGCTATTTATTGCTAATGCTACTTATTTATTTATTTATTTATTTATTTTATATATATATATATATATATGTATGTATGTATGTATGTATGTATGTATGTATGTATGTATGTATGTATGTATGTATGTATATATATATGTATATATATATATATATATATATATATATATATATATGTATGTATGTATGTATATATATGTATATATATATATATATATATATATATATATGTATGTATAAATGAATAGATAAAGTGCTGATCCGCCTCATTCTGATGCACAGTGATGAGGTGGTCACTCCATAACTATAAGAGCTAAGTGATAGATGGCATCCAGATGTTTTAGGTTAGAGACATGAGCATGTCTAAAAATATCCTCATCCTAACCCAATACAGAGAGAAAAGGAGAAAAGGTCGCCTCCACAATCCTTTTCCTGCATAATTCAGTTTGTCTCTGTTGGTTTGTCAGTGTTCTGTATTAAACTTGTCAGTAGAGGCTGTTACTGTATGTCAGTACGTTTACTGTATGCGTTTCACGAGTTATGTCACTTTTATTCATATAGCCTCAAAATGACAAATCACAGATTCACCCCAATGAGCTCGAAAGTTTATAAAACAAAAAACTAAAAAACATCCCCTGTTCTTAATTCAATTCAATTTATCTGTATAGCCCAGAATCACAAATCACAGATTTGCCCCTTTGGGTTTTACAGTTTGTACAAAAGCAACACAACATCCCCTGAACTTAGACCCTCACATCGTACAAGGTAAAACTCCATAAAAAACTCTTTAACAGGGAATTAAATGGATGATGTGTGCAGGTGGAAGCATTACAGGAGAAACAGAAATGTAATGAATGTTGGTGTAAGTGGAGGATGAGGAGCAGGATCCATCACAGCTTCCAGGTTTCACCAGGACAGCATCAGACCCTCCAACATCCGTAGATCCCTCAGTGGCTGCACTGCAGCATGCTCTGTGGATGAGGAAACACAGAAAACACAGCAGATTTAAAAGTACAATAGTGGATCATCATTAGAAAAAGAAGCTCAGAGCATCTCATGAGGACCAGACTAACCTATCACAGCATCACTATGACTAGGCCAGCCTTTAGGCCTTAGACCCCCACATAGTGCAAGGAAAAACTCCCTAAAAAACTCCTTTAATGGAACAAAAAGAAGAGAAACAACTGCAATAGATGATGGAAACAACACAGCAGAAAAGTTAAGAATAAGAATAAGTAAATAAAGACTTATAACAGCAATACATGCAAACATATACATGTAGCTGCAGATTATTATTATATTATAATAACATTATACTGAAGATTTCACCATTTGCAGCTGTAGATATGATGAGTGTATCTGTGCAATCTGTATTAATTAATTATCTCTGTTAAAAGTGAATTTACTCTCAATATTGTTTTATTCATTCATTCATATGTTAACTACTACAACACACTTTATATAGGACATTGAAAGTAGTTGAAGGATTATTTTTTTTCCTGACTTTATTATACTCTACCAGCTCCTTATTATATGTCAAGTACCATAATTAATTTTTTACATTTTTTTTTTTTATTTCTGGAGCATGGGTCAATCTTCCTGACAGGAATAACAAGCCAATTACTGACCACATCTGGACGTCTGTATCAGTCCTAAAGGTCAGCGGGGTCAACACCTTTAAATCACACACACACACACACACACACACATTCCTGCACTAACTTCCCGTGTTTGACACTCAGTGACAGAATAGATGCATATAAACAGACTTGTGCTGGATCATTTTCCTCCTCAGAGAGTCGAGCCGCTGCTGTGCAGAGAGAGAAAGACGAGTAGAGAGGAGGAGGAGGAGGAGGGGGGGGGGGGCGGGGTTAGCGTGTGTGCGCGTGCGTGCGCGCGTGCGTCAGTGTGCAGGGTGTCGGGCTGGCGCAGCGGGAGGCGGCGGCGGCTCCGCGAGGTGTGCGCGGGATCATGTGCGCTGCGCTCGGCCGCGTCTGCGCGCGTCGTCGCTGTCCGCGGTGCTGAACGTGGGATGCCGCGATGAAGTCCATCATCAATGCCTTAAAGAAGGAAGGTAAGACGAGCACGGGACCTCTTTGCCTTTTTTTCTTTTTTCATTTTTTATTTGCACTTTCCCGGTGTTCGGAGTTCTCGGAATGTGGAGCAATTTCTAGTGGAATCATTGAGAAAAAAAAGTAACATGCGAAATAGTGATGTGCATTATCTCAGGTTTTTTATTCTTATTTCATCATGATTATCTCTGCACCGCGGCTGCAACAGACATAATGAGGAAGGTCGACGCGTTTTTTAAGGTGCGAGAATTAAGAAAGAAAAAAAAAGCGCAACTTGTCTTTTCTTATTCAGGCTGAAGAAAACGAGGCAGCGCAGATTAGTTTTTAGGTCACAGAAGAGCGAAGAGCAATGTGAATCCAAGGTGGACACACACACACACACACACACACACACACACACACATTCCATCTGCGGGTGTGTGAAACCATGTTTGGTGTTTGACGCTTTTTTTCTTCCGCTATTTTCTCAATGAAGACGCAGTTCCAGAAACACAGCGACTTGTCCTGCTTTTTACTTCCACTTCTACATTCAATCCTGTTGGTGAAGTTTCCCTCTTGTGTTAAAACGCGTTTAAAACACCAAACAGATGCTGTTGGATTTATTATCGCAGCGTGTTTTATTATAACGCTTCATATTTAGCGGTGTTTTAATGTGTGTGCATGTATGGGTGGTTTCTGTGAGAATATTAATTGTGGATTTTGTATTTTATGTTGTATTTTTGTATTGTAATGGAATTTATATAGAACCCAGCAAGAGTAGCTGCTGCTGCAGAAAAGCTAATGTGGACCAGACTATATGTATTATTATAATAATAATTATAATAATTAGAAAAAAAGATGTTTAGTTCACTGTAAGGTTCATACTTACCTACTGTGACGTCACAAATCTCCACCCCTTACAATTAGATTTTAGAGAAACTTTCACTTTTCTGCAGATAAATGTTAAAAAACAAAAAATTCCAACCCTAATGGAGGAACATGTCATTGCTAAACATCTCAATGGGTTAAATGTCTTTATTAAAGATTTCACTTTTGCTCCAGAGGGCAAATAAAACGACTAATAATGATAATGTCAATGAAGCCTCCTGTGGCAGAATGTAATATCTGGCGGGTAAAGACAATCCTTCATCCATCATCGTGTTTGTCTTTGCAGTGAAAGCCTTTTTATTCCTGTCCTGGAAACGGCCTTTTTTATCAGCTCCATATGCTGGGAATGTCTGGGTAAAAAGATCAGATCAGACTCAATTATGTCCCTTTTTCTAATGAATCAATTAACCTGTTTAATTAAATTCCGTCACAGTCTGAATCGTTTCCACCGAACGCGTTTTCTCACATAAAAACTATAAATATTGAGGAGTAAATTTAGCTGCTCAGAACTCGTGAGTCATCTCCGTTTATTGTCACTACTGATGCTGTGGAGTCACAAAGGCCGTATTTCACCCGTCTGTCATATCACAGGAGCTGCTGAAGCATTGCATTGTGGGATTCTTATCAGATGCATGAGGCTTGCATGGTTGGGATTTTTTTTTTTTAATTTTAATATCTAAGAAGTGTACTGGAAACTAAATTTAGGACATTGCATTTTACATTTAGGAAACTGAAATAGAAGGTTAGCGACGTTTAGAATTGGTCTAAACATGTATTCTTGGTGCACGTCTTCAGCCAAATTGGTTTGGTTTATTCTGTTTTTACCATTAAAACTAACTGTAGCTCTAAACTAGAGACGCATTCAGAAACCACACGGCTCATTCTGCAGCTGAAGTGTTTTCAGGAACAATTTTCACAGTTTTTCAGTAAAATTCCAGCTGCTTCACTGTGAAATTATCATTCAATCAGGTGCATCCAGATGTTTTATTATAGATCTCTGTGTTATAGTCCTGGTTCTGGACGTAAGGTTTTAATGTGCACTCGTGTTAAAGCGTAAGGACTTTGCCTTTTAAGCAGTGGAAATTAAATCGAAATCTCGTTTCATTTGATTTAAAATTAAAAACCATGACAACCCTATTCATCTTGAAGGCCGCAGTAGACTCTAGTAGCTAATTCCCCTTAAGTGGCTTTAATAAATATGTTTAATAAAACGTCTGAGCTGCAGATTTATCAGCATCTCTGCAGCTTCCCCTCAGTTTTTATGTTTGTTTTATTGAGTTCCAGCTCATTGTTTAATTGTCCGGCTTCAACTTGACTATTTTGGTTGCATGTCAGTGCCCTCGTGGTGTTGTTTCAGAAGAAGAAAAAAAAGCTTTAAAAACCCCACTGAACACTAGCCCTCGATGAGCTGGTGCTAAATTAGCAGCTGAAGCTTTATTTCCCTCAGGAGTTGGTGGAAAACTGGACTGACAGAAACACGGAGGATGAAACGTCTGTTTAACTGCTGGAAATAACCAACTGGATAAAAGTTTTCCTGACAGGAAAGATCATTGTGAGTGTGTTTAAATGCAGTTTAAATTCTATAATCCTGCTGGTGAGTTCTCTATCGGATCAAATTCATTTTATCCATGTTAGCCTCATTATTTCAATCCGCTGTCCACTCTAAATTTAGTTTTATTTTTACTACATTTCTCTAGTGGAAATTAGGGAAGCAAAATTTCGTCTTTTAGTCTTATCTCTCCGCTTTTCTGACAGAAAGGACTAAAAAATCTGTGTGTGTGTGTGTGTGTGTGTGTGTCTGTGTGTGTGTGTGTGTGTGTGTGTGTGTGTTGGTGGAAATAAGTTTAATTATCTTAAAGTGTATGTATATGTACATATGTCTGTCTATCTATCTATCTGTTCATCCACTCATCCATCCATCCATTCATCCATTCATCCATCCACTCATCCATCCATCCATCCACTCATCCATCCATCATCTATCTATCCATTCATCCATCCATTCATCCATCCATTCATCCATCCATCCATTCATCCATCCATCCACTCATCCATCCATCATCTATCTATCCATTCATCCATCCACTCATCCATCCAACCATTCATCCATCCATTCATCCATCCATTCATCCATTCATCTATTCATCCATCCGTCCACTCATCCATCCATCCACTCATCCATCCATCATCTATCTATCCATTCATCCATCCACTCGTCCATCCATCCATCCATTCATCCATCCATCGACCCACTCATCCATCCATCCACTCATCCATTCATCCATCCACTCATCCTTCCATCCATCCATCCACTCATCCATCCATCCACTCATCCATCCATCCACTCATCCATCCATCATCTATCTATCCATTCATCCATCCACTCATCCATCCATCTATCCATCCATCTATCCATCCATCCACTCATCCATCCATCCATCCATCCATCCACTCATCCATCCATCCATCCATCCACTCATCCATCCATCCACTCATCCATCCATCATCTATCTATCCATTCATCCATCCACTCATCCATCCAACCATCCATCCATCCATCCATTCATCCATCCATCCATCCATCCATCCATCCATCCATCCATCCACTCATCCATCCATCCATCCATCCATCTATTCATCCATCCATCCATCCATCCACTCATCCATCCATCCATCCATCCATTCATCCATCCATCCATCTATATGAGGTGATACTAAAAGACTTATAAGGTAATAATAGTCTTTTAATGTTCATTTATGGTAAATAGGTCAGTTTTAAGTGTTTGATCCAATAAGCGCTGCTGTTATTTTCAGTCTGGATGAAGAATGACTGGTGTCACACACACACACACACACACACACACACACACATATGACGGAACACCACAGGATTTATAGCCGTGTCCATCAATCACTGTTATTGGCTGCTGGGAACCTCATCTGGACTTTATTTATGGAGCACACAAAAAAACAACATGGCCGTAGCGCTGTGCTGTGTGTAAATAATCATTAAAAATTCTCATACAGGAATAAAAGCTAAAGAATAAAAAGACCAGGAGAAGGTGATCAGGTTTTTATTTAACAATTATTTTTGGGGGGTTATTTATTTATTTATTTATTTACAGTAGATAGACAGGAAATAAGAAGGTGGACGAGTAGATGTCCATATGTTCCTCATCCACTCCGCTATCAGCTCCCTGGTGAGAACATTTCAGGATTTAAGACCAGATGGACTGGGTGGACGCATGTTTTAGTCTGTTTCACCGAACTCGAGCGATTTGGTGCTGATTTAAAGAGTTTGGGATGTGGTGAAATCTAAAATGTCAGTCTTTACATCTGATTTGACAGACAGATTGACATGAAAATGAGTTTCTGAATCACTAAAAATACGTTCACACAAAGCTTTGATCTAAAAGAAAAGCTAAATCTCTTAATTTAACTTATTTTTCAAGTCGTATACTTGCTCAGTTTGCACCTGTTTTATTAATTAAAGTCATTTCAAACTGTTAGTTTTTTAAAAGCACCAGACAAACAGCTGCTCCCGCTAACAGCTTCAGCGTATTAGCATAATGTCAACATCATCATTCAGCGCGGCTGAGTGCTCCCAGACTCGCTGACCTCTGACCCCCGCGTCCTCTGTTTCAAGAGCATTTAATTATATGGACTCCGGTGATTGCTTTTTTTTTCTAACTGTTACATAAGATGTTCTGATTGTTTTCGACTCCTCACCCTCGTTTTGCTTCGCGATCGTTTGTGTCGTGCGAAATAAAAAAAAATTAAAAAAAACGGGGAGTGTGTGTTTCATGGAAATAGAAAAGCGGCAGCATACGCATGTAGCCGGGCCGCGCTCATTAGATGTTAGCACCTCTTCCTCCTCATCAACACGGTTGTTATAGACGCACACACACACACTCACACACACACACACACACACACTCTCACACACACACACACACACACACACACTCTCACACACACACACGCAGGGAGAGAGCTGAGATTTGTGTCTGAGGAAGTGATAATAACTCAGTGAATCCTGCACCACAGCAAACAGGTGACGATGCTACAGTAGCGCCTCCTTATTAATAATAAAGGATAAGACTGTTTTAATTCTGCATCCCAGTGTTAGGTTCTACTCACCCAAGGTTTTATTTTCACATTTGTAGATCTGCTTTTATTAATTTCAGCTGTTAGCTTCTTCCATCACATCAGGTTCTCTCTTATCAAATGAAGAAGGTGTTATCAGGTGTTGAACCAGCTAAGGTAACTAGACAATCAATGGAGCTGATCAATAAACACTTACAATTAATAAAAAAAATAACACCTACAAGTTATTAGTGCTACTGAACCATAATCAATAAATTAGATTATTGCTCCTCCTCCTCTAGTTGCTCCTCCTCCTCATGTTGCTCCTCCTCCTCTTCTCGCTCCTCCTACTCTCGTTGCCCCTCCTCTTCCTCTTGTTGCTCCCTCCTCCTACTCTGCTTCTCTTCCTCCTCCTCTTCTCCCTCCTCCTACTCTGCTCCTCCTCCTCTTCTCGCTCCTTCTACTCTCGTTGCTCCTCCTCCTCCTCTCGTTGCTCCTCCTCCTGTTGCTCCTCCTCCACTAGTTGCCCCTCCCCCTCTTGTTGTTCCTCCCCCTCTTGTTGCTCCTCCTCCTTTCATTGCTCCTCCTCCTCTCATTACTACTCCTCCTGCTCTTGTTGCTCCTCCTCCTCTCGTTGCTCCACCTCCTCCTCTTGTTGCCCCTCCTCCTCTCATTACTACTCCTCCTCCTCTTGTTGCTCCTCCTCCTTTCGTTGCTCTTCTACCTTCTCATTGCTCCTCCTCCTCTCATTGCTCCTCCTCCTGTCTTGTTGCTCCTCCTGCTCTTGTTGCTCCTCCTCCTCTCAATGCTCCTCCCCCTCCTCTCGTTGCACCTCCTCCTCTCATTGCTCCTCCTCCTCTCGTTGCTCCTCCTCCTCCTCTCATTGCACCTCCTCCTCCCCCTGTTGCTCCTCCTCCTCCTCTTGTTGCTCCTCCTCCTCTCGTTGCTCCTCCTCCTCTCCTAGCTCCTCCTCCTCCTCTCCTTGCTCCTCCTCCTCCTCTCCTTGCTCCTCCCCCTCTTGCTGCGTGGCGCTAAGCTGCTGATTGCAGTTGCTCGTCATGGTTTGATGGAGGAGTGAATCCAGGGGGAAATCAAGGCCAACCTCCATCAGTCCTACAGTATCATGCAGAGTGTGTGTGTGTGTGTGTGTGTGTGTGTGTGTGTGTGTGTGTGTGTGTGTGTGTGTGAGATGATAATCATGCTAATGATGGTCAGTGTGGCCAGTCACCAAACTCACGTCAATACTCATGTGTGTCAGAGTTGCTGTTATTGTCCCAGAGAGACTTTTTATTCTTCCTTTAGACCTGTACAGTCAGCAAGAGAGAGAAGCAGAGATATTAGAATTTGATGGACTGATGAAGAAGAAATGACAGGACATGTTCAATAATAGCACAGCTGGGGGTCAATAGATGGATGAATTGAGACAGTTGGTGTGTGTGTTTTTTTATTTTTATTATTTATATTTTTTTCTACTGTCCTAGAATAAAGTACAATTGCACCCCCACTACATTAGGGGGCAGTGGTGCTCATTGGCATTGGAGAGTGAGCAGGGAGCATACAGCACAGAGTATGAGTATGAAGTGTAGACACCAAGTGTAGCAGACCCTCATATGTTGAAGACAAAGAAATTAAAGACAGTACACCACAATCACACTGATAAGATCATTTTATGTAGTTTTATTTTTCAGTATCATACGGTTTGACATGGTCAGTCAGAAATGTTTAATTAAGGATTTAATTTTATTTTTGAATTTCAGATTCACTTTAAGGTACCTATAACAATATTATAGACAAATGATTCTATTTATAGGCACGGTGTTGAGAAGCACTGAGTTAATTCAAGTTTATTGTCAATTTCCATACATGAAATGAACATACAAAGAATTAAAGAATTTAGTCATACTTTTATATATTAAGTTGCAAAAATGAATAGGAAATGTAGTCAAAACATTGACGAGGTTAGAAATAATCAATTTTATTTCAAATATTAATTTTCTCCTTCAAACTTTGCTTTGGCCAAAGAATGCTGCATCTATGCTTCAAAGCTTCACTGAAACCACCTTTAGACTCAGCTATAAATCCTTGTTTATTGGCACAGGGACACGATCACGCCGTCGTGAACGAGGCTTCGCTCCAGTCGATAGACGCACCAATTAAAAGTCTCACAGAGTCCCTGAGAATAAAAATCCAAACAAAGCACCGTTGCTTGTTTCTCGTTATGCTAATTGTATATTATGTACACCCGCCTGGTGAAAATTAATGAGCATGGGAATGTCAGCTTCTTATACGGACACAATGCAGGAAATCACAAAATGACATTCTTTAATTTACAGGGAGTGCTGATGCACAATACTTAAAAAACACATTCTTTGTCCATACCAGCTCTAAATAGACACTAAATAGACACACTACGCCAAAGACTTGGCGTAGTGTGTTTAGTAAGTGTGGACTGGTGGTCAGTAATAACCTAGGACAGGTCCTCATTGGTTCTCTCCAGGTTCTCTGGATTCTTACTACTGACCAATAACGTGCTTATGTTGATTGGAAAATTTCAAATTGCATGAATGGTATGTGTGTAGACTCATGACTTGTCCTCTGTAATGTGCTTGGATTGGCTCCAGTTGACCCCCGTGACCCTAACGACAGAACAAACAGGTATAGATGGATGGAATAGATCAGTTAATAATGGTACAACTCCTGATTTATAGTATATCTGTGGAAATCCTCACTCATCCAGGTCATTGAGGCGTGAAAGGAGTGAAACGTCTTCAAGCTCCAAGAAAAAAGTCCAGATGCTTAGAATTTAACTCCTTTGTGGTAGGTCATGTAAACTGCTGGATCTGGGGTCAGCGAATGTGAAGAGGTCAGCGACTTTCTGCAGAGTTCAATAACTGCAGATCTCTAAAACTTCACGTGGCCTCCAGATCAGCTCGAGAACAGAGCTCAGAGAACTTCATGGAATGAGCTTCCATGGTCGAGCAGCTGCATCCAAACATACGTCACCAAGGTCCATGCAAAGCACCGGATACAGATGTGTAAAACACACCACCACTGGATTCCAGAGCAGTGGAGGCTGGAGTTCTCTGGAGTGATGAAACACGTTTCTCCGTTTGGTAGAAGAAGGATTATGGGTGTTTTTCAGAAACTGCACTTAGCCCCTTAGTTCCAGTGAAAGGATTGTGAATGCTGCAGAAAACCAAGACATACACTCACCGGCCACTTTATTAGGTACATCTGTCCAACTGCTCGTTAACACTTAATTCCTAATCAGCCAATCACATGGCAGCAACTCAGTGCATTTAGGCATGTAGACATGGTCAAGACAATCTCCTGCAGTTCAAACCGAGCATCAGTTTGGGGAAGAAAGGTGATCTGAGTGACTTTGAACGTGGCATGGTTTTTGGTGGTC
Organism: Eupleurogrammus muticus; assembly: GCA_036785175.1. Lineage (NCBI taxonomy): Eukaryota > Metazoa > Chordata > Actinopteri > Scombriformes > Trichiuridae > Eupleurogrammus > Eupleurogrammus muticus. The sequence continues at coordinate 396,141 of JAYKQN010000033.1, read as the reverse complement.
TGAGTATTTCAGAAACTGCTGATCTACTGGGATTTTCACGCACAACCATCTCTAGGGTTTACAGAGAATGTTACGAAAAAGAAAAATATCCAGTGAGCGGCAGTTCTGTGGGTGGAAATGCCTTGTTGCTGCCAGAGGTCAGAGGAGAATGGCCAGACTGGTTCAGCTGATAGAAAGGGAACAGTGACTCTAATAACCACCCGTTACTACCAAGGTAGGCAGAAGAGCATCTCTGAACGCACAGTACGTCCAACTTTGAGGCAGATGGGCTACAGCAGCAGAAGACCACGCTGGGTTCCACTCCTTTCAGCTAAGAACAGGGAACTGAGGCTGTGACATTAGGATGGTAGGGTCAGAATTTGGCGTCAACAACATGAAAGCGTGGATCCATCCTGCCTTGTATCAACGGTTCAGGCTGCTGGTGGTGGTGGTGTAATGGTGTGGGGAATATTTTCTTGGCATTCTTTGGGCCCCTTGGTACCAATTGAGCATCGTTGCAACGCCACAGCCTACCTGAGTATTGTTGCTGACCATGTCCATCCCTTTATGACCACAATGTACCCAACTTCTGATGGCTGCTTTCAGCAGGATAATGCACCATGTCATAAAGCTGGAATCATCTCAGACTGGTTTCTTGAACATGACAATGAGTTCACTGGACTCAAATGGCCTCCACAGTCACCAGATCTCAATCCAATAGAGCATTATGGGATGCGGTGGAACGGGAGATTCCAAACTCTCTGAGGAATGCTTCCAGCACCTTGTTGAATCTATGCCACGAAGAATTGAGGCAGTTCTGAAGGCAAAAGGGGGTCCAACCCGTTACTAGCATGGTGTACCTAATAAAGTGGCCAGTGAGTGTATGTCACTCCATAGACTAGAAATAAGATGTCACTTAAATTCATATACTATCAAATATTAAATTCGTATACAAGTAGCACCGACTATAAGTGATAAGCAGCATCATCACATTTCTTCTGTTAATGGTTCACCTCTAGTTTATCAACAACCCACCATCATTCACCAATCCTGCACTAAAGCTGCAAATGTTAGATCCTCAGTGTCCATCCAGGGTTAATCCTCTCTCAGGCTTTTTTTATTTTAGACAGGGATGTTGAACACGATCAAACACCGATTTTTTTTTAGTCCACGGCAGGTGTTGTTTCGATGCACGTTCTGGTTGAGATGTGGTGAGCTGAGGGAGGCACCAGACGGACAGGTGTCGATAGGAAAACACGCCGCCGCATTTCGATTTGGGAAAAAACACAAAAAAGGGGGTTAGGGCATTTCAGTCCCCATGCCAGCTCGTGCTATAGCTGAGACCAACAGGCTTCACCACGCTGAAATTACACCGTGGACCACAATGAATGGGTTTGAGTTGCGTGAACACAGCTGCACTGAAGGAAAAGAGATGATTGGTCAATATTTACAACCGATTTATCTACTACCATAAAGGTTTTTTTTTTTACATTTTATTCTTCGTTGTGACCTTTTTTTTTATATATTTGGAGGGCCTGGAATGTCGTCTGAAGCGCAGCAGCATGTGACTTTCAGCTTTTAATGCTGCTTCCGGTCAAAATGACAAACTGGCAAATCACGATGCGACTTTGGTCCAAGGTTAGTGTGAAATTTCCCTTTAATAGTGGATGAGACTTCAGCATTACTGGCTCTTATTATCCTTCAGAGTGGAGGTCTACAGCACCAGTATCATACTCAATACTGATAAAAGACAATTTCGTGTTTTTTGTGAAATGTCATACTGTCAAAACATCGACAAGGTTAGAAATAATGATTTTTATTTCAAATATTAATTTTCTCCTTCAAACTTTGCTTTGGTCGAAGAATGCTGCAAGTCAAGTTTATTGTCAATTTCCTTACATGAACTGTGCATACAGAGAATTACAATTTCGTTTTATTGCTGAAATACTTTGACAAGACATGGACAGTAAAGCATATAGACATTACAGTAGACATGTTTTAGAAGATAAAATAAAATAGTGCATTATAGCATCATAAATAGAACAGTTTAAATCTGAGCTTGAAAAAGTTGTCTGTGTAAAAACAACACTGGAGAATGGGAGATTATCTATGTAGATATTGCATTGAAAAACATAGATTTGCACATTAACGATGTATAGAGTGTATTTCAAAAATCAGGACATTTCTAAGTGACCCCAAACCCTGCAGAAAAGCTGGAAAAGAAGGAAATAAATGTTGTCCTCAAATGTTCTGTTGTTCCACTTTTGACTTGTCATGTCTGATCAGCAAACATGAAGGACACAGCGTCTGGTGACCAAACTGTTGAGTCTATTTTCAGCTGTAATTGATAGATGAGTTGAGTTTGGATCGATACCCCGCTCTAAGAAAACGTGGTTTGATGTTTAGTGGACAGAACTGTGTTTTCTTCTTTCTGCACCATCATCTGACCCTTTAAAAATGTCCACTCCCTTAAAGTGCTTCAACATGAACTAGATTCATCTGAGACAGGAGGGGGGAAGCAGAAAAAGGCTTTTAAAAACCCGTTTTTTGTTTTTTTGCTTCGCAGTGCCTTTCCGCGAGGCCCCAGCCTACACCAAACGCCGCCGGGGCAACGCCAGCGGAAACGGCCAGTCGCCCTCCTCGCTGTCGGCGCCGCGGGTCCTCCTGCGCTCCAACAGCGACACCAACCTGTCGGTGAGCCAGTACCAGCAGCAGCAGCAGCAGCAGCAGCACGGGTCCCCGGCCAACTGGACCCCCCACCTGCAGCAGCAGCAGCAGCAGCAGCACGCACAGCCACACCCGCACCGCGGCCCCCAGCAGGGCCACGCCCAGCCTGGCTCCTCGGCGTTACAGCGCAGCCTGTCCCCCCAGCTGCTCCAGCAGATGCCCAGCGGCAGCCCCAATGGCAACGTGGTGGTCCGGACCATGGGAAGGGGGGCGAGGAGCCGGTCTCCCTCCCTCAGCCGGCTGGGGGAGGAGGCCAGGCGAGCGCTGCCCTCACAGCGACAGCCCAGGTGGGTTCTGGTTCTGTTCTATCGCTTTCGGCACCTTAACCCATAAGGACCCGGTGTAACAACAATTATGGTTTCCCAGGCCAGAGGTCACCAACCCTGGTCCTGGAGGGTTCTACTGTGGGTCCAGGTTTTTCTAATCAACCACTAGAGCCCTTGATAAGGACCTTTATTAGTAGAATCAGGTGTTACTGGCTGGTTGGAACAAAAACCTGGATCCACAGTAGAACCCTCCAGGACCAGGGTTGGTGAACTTAAGTTCAGACATAAAACCTCATACTACTACTACTAATCAATTACTAGAACCCTTAATAAGGGCCTTTATTAATAGAATCAGGTGTTACTGCTTGGTTTAAACAAAAACCTGGACCCACAGTAGCCTCCAGGACCAGGTTTGGTGACCTCTGACCCAGATTCTTCATTATGAGATTTTATGTCTGAACTTAAGTTCAGACATAAAATCTCATTCTGCTAAGGTCCTTTATTAGTAGAATCTAGTGTTTTACTGCCTGTTTGGAACAAAAACCTGGACCCACAGTAGCCTCCAGGACTTGGTGACCTCTGACTTTTCAGAATAATACTTTTCATTTCAAAAGATGTGTATTTTGACAAGTCTCATACTGCTCCTACTAGTTCTACTCATAAAGTACTAGAACCCTTGATAAGGGCCTTTATTAGTAGAATCTAGTGTTTTACTGCCTGGTTGGAACAAAAACCTGGACCCACAGTAGCCTCCAGGACTTGGTGACCTCTGACCCAGACTCTTCATTATGAGGTTTTATGTCTGAACTTAACTCATTAAGTCCCAAAGTGACAGATACTAATCATCCTGATATGGAATATGTTTACCACTGATGTTACATATATGATAAAATACAGATCTTTGGGAATAAAAACTATTATTCCCAAAAAAAAGAAAAAACTTTATTTCACATTATTTTCCTTTAAGGATAAGTGGGTCCTGGTTCTTATGGGTTAAACTCACCATGGCTCTTCTGGTTTATTCATCAATGGACTAAACATCACTTATCAAAGTCAAAAAAGTCAAAGTCAATTTTATTGTCACTTTCTTCACATGTACTTGACATACAAAGGAATCAAAATTACGTTTCTCACTATCCTATGCGTTTTACATGTACAACAACATTAAAGTGCAGGTGCACAAGACGAGACAATCCTAAACTACATGATTAACAATGGTAAAGTGCAGTAGCTTAAGGCTACTTTTGCAGAGTGTTGCTAAACTAGGAACGAACAAACAGGTATGACAGGACAAGACATGAGTAGCAGAAAATTCAACAAGACAAAATAAGACAACACTGATTGTCCCAGCTTTGTGCATTATGCAATAACAATATAAGAGTCTCTGGATGCAGTCAATGTCATCCAGAAAGACGCTGAGCCACATCTGGCACGCTGACAAAAACCATGAATATTTAACATTTTTATGATTCTGTAATGTAGATTTTATTGTCGTTCTGAATTGTTAGTCGTTGTTGAAGAAATAAGTTGACTTCAACTTCAGAAATGTGTTGTATGTGGTCAACTTAGTAGATGGTAGAACCCACAGAATTTTCCTTTAAGGATAAACGGGTCCTGGTTCTTATGGGTTAAGGCGCCATCGTCATCATCGATTCTGAATTATCACGACGCTGTGGGTGATGTGAAAAGGTCGTAGGGTCAATGGTGACACCAGGAAAGTCATCAGCACGCCTGTGTTTTCAATTAGAAGGTGTCGCTGTCTGAGTTGGTGAGATAATTAACTTTTCTAGTGCGTCTACCATGCAGCAGGTTTCACCTCCTCATGTGATATTCAGCTTCATGCATTCTGTTCTCACAGAGATATTTTTACGTTTAACCTGTCATGTAAGCTGTGTGCATGAAACTCCTTTACTTAATCGGGGTAGAGGATTATAAAAAAAAACTGATTTCCCCAGGTATAAATGTGTAAGCAGGTTTCTTATCTGCTGTTGCACAGGTGCATGTTAAAGAGTTCAGACGGGGCAAATAGGAGCAGTTGGAAGGACATATGTGAAATGTGCTGCTTCCTCCTATAGAAGTTAAGCTAATTAACTTTGTAGAGTTCATGCATGTGAATGTGTTCTATTGTTAGCTGCAAAACTTCATTTCTGCACCTTTTGGGAAATTTCGGTGCTTTTTTCTTACTAAATACGATAATAACAATATAAAATACTGGTAATATTGTCCTGCTAGTTCCATCATATGCTGCGAAGCTTCGTCCTGACGCACCATCCCCCCACGTCGGATGATGTATGGCGAGTTCCTCTGGGAAACATGCCATCAAAAAGATTCTGGCTTCCCGCTGTCGCCACGGCAACCGTTGCCATGGTCGCCGCAGACACTTTGTCAATGTGTGTGAGTTTGTGTATGTGGTGTGTGTGTGTGTGTGTGTGTGAGCATGTGATCGGGGAGGATTTTCAAGTGTGACGGGCGTTTACCATGGAGGGACGGAACTGTCAAATTAAGACACATGCTTTCTGGCCTTCACCTCCTCCTCCTCCTCCTCCTCCTCCTCCTCCTCCTCCTCTTCTTCTTCCTCCTCATCTTCTTCTTGGCAGATGGACACGTTGAGAAGCTGCACCAACACTACCCACACTCTGTGTCTCTGTTCATAGAGGAGAGAGGAGACGAGGAAGGAAGGAAGGAAGGAAGGAAGGAAGGAAGGAAGGAGGAGAGGAGGAAGGAGAGAGGAGATGAGGAAGGAAGGAGGAGATGAGGAAGGAAGGAGGAGATGAGGAATTAAGGAAGGAAGGAAGGAAGGAAGGAAGGAAGGAAGGAAGGAAGGAAGAGAGGAGATGAGGAAGGAAGGAGGAGATGAGGAAGGAAGGAAGGAAGGAAGGAAGGAAGGAAGGAAGGAAGGAAGGAAGGAAGGAAGGAAGGAAGAAAGGAAGGAAGGAAGGAAGGAAGGAAGAAAGGAAGGAGGAGGAGAGGAGGAAGGAGAGAGGAGATGAGGAAGGAAGGAGGAGATGAGGAATGAAGGAAGGAAGGAAGGAAGGAAGGAAAGAAGGAAGGAAGGAAGGAAGGAAGGAAGGAGGAGATGAGGAAGGAAGGAAGAAAGGAAAGAGGAGATGAGGAGGGAAGGAGGAGATGAAAAGTAAAGTAGAGTAACTTTATTGATCCCCAGCAGTAAAGTAAAGTAAAGTGTCTCGTGTCTTGTCTCAATGAGACACGAAACATCTCAAACTTGTCCTGAGAGACGTGAAGATTAAAGTGACCACGAAGCAAAGACTGCTGTCACATCATTATTATGAATAATAACAGATGGAAGGAGAAATGACATGGGTCAAATATCCTGAAAACACACATTCAGCAAACAAAAAAGGACAGGAGACAGGAGACAAGGAGACAGGAGACAGGAGACAGGAGACAGGAGACAAGGAGACAAGGAGACAAGGAGACAAGGAGACAGGAGACAGGAAAGGAGACAGGAGACATGAGAGGAAGCACGAGAGGAGACAAGGAGACAGGAAAGGAGAAGGAGACAGGAGAGGAGATGAGGAGAGGAGACAAGGAGAGGAGACAGGAGAGGAGACAAGGAGACAGAAAAGGAGACAGGAGAGGAGACAGGAGAAGTGGAGGAAAGAAGAAGACATGAAGACAGCGCCGTGGAGTGCAGACAGGAAGGACGGTGTGGGGAGGAGAATAAAAGCTGAGGCTTTAAGTGAGGGTGGAGGTGGAGGGAAGGGAGTGAAGGACGACAAGTGACGGAGGAGAAGAAAGAAGGGCAGAGAGACGGGGGAGGACAGTTGCCTCCGCTTCATTTATGGTGATAACATGAACACCACCAGCACGGCGTTTGACATATTTCACCCTAAAAACACATTTTAAAAACTCCCAGGGCTCATGGACAGAAAGGAAGTTTGATTCCAGTCAGCAGAGCTTCATCTTCATCTTTACTATGTTATATTTTATTTTATTTTTCACCTCATTACAATAGATCAGTTTTGTCTTTAGACGCTTCGGAACTTATTGTGACGCAAATGTAAATCATGTATGTGCAGTAGATGCTGTATAATGATAAAAACAAACTCTATATCTAACTATTTAAATCATAATTTATATCGCAGAGACGATTCGGTGGAGATGACCTTGACATAAAACAGATAAAACGATGGAGGGTCACTGTTTTCCAATGAGTGTGAAGTTTAGTCGTTGCAGCTCTTCAGGCTTTTCTCCCTCATCCTTCTTCTTTACCCATAATCCCCCCCTCCATCCAACCTCCGCCCCCGCCAACACAACCCCCACCCCCCCGCCTGCTCCCACTTGACATGTCATTTGTCAGAATGCAACACACACACACACACACACACACACACACACATACTACACGCTGACAGCTGTCAGTCAGGCCCCGGTTGTCATGGCAACAGCATCTCGGTTAAACGCGGTGGGAAACAAGACGTGTCCGGCGTCTCCTCGTCAAAATAAAACCGTCAGGTCTGAGACGGGACTGCTGCAGCTTTTCTGACAGGAAGTCAACATCTTTACGTAACGAACGCGTCAAGTCTGAAAAACAAAAAAAAAAAAAAAAAAAAGCTGCAGCTGCAGCACAGTCTGACGCATATTTACAGTTGTGTTATCGCGTCCTGACTTCCATCGCATCAAGACATCACGAGTAGCACGGCCATAAATATTACATATGTCTGCAAAATAAATGCAAAAAAACTAAATCAGTAGTTGAGTACTTGAGTTGAATCGCTATTAAAGTTAATTAAAGCTATTTGGTAATATATTTATTACCATATTTATTATCGCAATGAATAAAGTTACAGGTTTCGTTGCTAAGTTCAGATCTTAGTTTTGATCTTTTTCTTGCAATTCCTTACTCAAAAAAAAGCTTTTAATGTCAAGATAAATAAACCTGTCCTAGTACAGTTTTAGTGTTAATGAGGAGTGAATAGTGCGATTGCTTTGGTCTGAATCAGCAGCGGTAGCATTGCCAAAACAGCGTATAAGATAATAGCCTGTCAGCATGATGTTCACATCAGGACTAAATCACATTTATCTCATGACACCTTTCATACGGAGCAGATCTCCTCTATTCTTTTTTCACTATAAAAAAAAAACGTATCCACACGGTGCAGATTGCTTGGATTAATACGATATCTGTTATCTATCTTTACACCTGGCCCGGATCCGATCCTCATGTCAGCCAGGCGTGATAGGATTCTGATTGCAGTGCATTGTGGGGGAAAAAAATGTAAACTGTAAAAAAAATTGTGTTGCGTTTTTGTCTGGAACTTCGTCTCTTCCTCTTCCTCTCTTTCCTATCTCCTCGTCCCTGGTGATCGTCCAATAATAGCTCGAATTATGCACAGCTGGTATAAATCAACACTGTCTAATTAGCACCTCAAAGACCCCCCCCCTCCTATTAAAAAAAAAAAGAAGCGTGAGAGGGGGAAACATGGCCGACGGTTTCGCTGCCTGCTGATCTTGTCGATTTCAGTTTGTGGAGAATCTAAAATGCACATATATACACTCTGTAAGCTCCAATTCAGCAGCTGAAGTTCAGGTGAATTAAAAAAACAAAACAAATTATAATTCAATGTCCGCCTCTTTTGTGTAATTCTGCTCTTTAATAACAATAATTACTATACATTCTTATTCACAGAGCACTTTTCCAGTCTTACTCAAAGATGTTCTGCAAAATAATCTAAATATAAAACACGCTAAAAGCGAGAGAAAAGTACATGGAATAGCAGGGGACGTTAAAGCAAATGGTAAAAGCAGCCTTAAAAAGGTGAAAGTTGTCGTGTATAGACGTGCAGGAATAAAGCACCAGTGAAGCCTCTGTACTAGAACTAGTGTCAAGTTTCATTTGTGTCTCAAATCATTTACTGAGTTTTATTGGGCCTGCAGAAATGTGTTAATAAATCAAACAAAGCATATATGCATACATACATGCACGTACACACATATTTACATATTTGCATATATATACATGCACACACACACAGCTACATACAGCTGCATACTTAAGGTGCAGGGTGTGTGTGTAGAGAAAAGTTTGCATGATTTACTGCTTTTTTTGGAGCTTTTTTTTTAAAGTTCCATTGTGGAAAGTACTAAAATAAAAACCCAAAATCTAAATATTAAAACTTATGCAGCCTAAATCTTGTCCAACAAATACACTGTCTTGCAAAAGTATTTGTCATATTTCAGGGCTTCAAACAGAGATGTTATGAAATTGGGACTTTGTGAAGAATCAACACAATCATGCATGGAATAAATGCATAAAATGCATCTTTCCTGCCTCAAAATGAGAACTTCCCACATCGATCCACACATGTTCAAGCACATGGAACAACCATAGATGATGTGCTATATATAAACTATAGCGACTATAGCTATGGAAGGAGGAAGCAGTATGCAGAAGCAAAGCATATATACATACACGTACATACATATTTACATATATATATATACGCACATGCACACATGTACACACACATAGCTAATGCATACTTAAGGTGCAGGATGTGTGTGTAGAGAAAAGTGAAGATACAAGAAACGTTATTGTCCAGTAACAGGAAAAATCAGTCATACGATGCTGTAAAGGTTTTTTATTCGTGACTGTGATTTGCTGTGATCCCTCCCCGGTTTATTTGGGGTGTAAACGTCCGGTGAAGGACGTTTTAAAGGCGTTTTCCTCTTCACACTCGTCAGATCTCCGTAGCGTCGGCGTGTCCCAGTAACGGAAAAAAGTTGGAGAAGTTTCAGCTTGATGTTTGTTCTACATTGTATGAAAAAAAAAAACCCTAGAAACAACAGCGGTTTCTGGGGCAAACTCCGCAGGGTTCAGAGGGAGGCGGACTGCACACGCTGCCGTGTGCTATGTAGTAGAGGATGAGGTTTTCCCACAATATTGTAGAAGAAAAATCCTCCGTTTTGGCTGATACTAGCGAGTGTTTCCACAGTTCAGCAGCTGTGAACAAGAGTAACACCGATGCCCTCTTTGGCCTAGAATTAACATCCTGAATCCTCAGAAGAAACAAAAAAAAAAAAAAGGTTAAATGACAAAGAAGTGGAAATACACTGGACTCAAACCTAAAATATTCTGATGAAAACGAGGCCAAGCCGCCAAGAGTCCCACTGAAGGACGTCATGTACGACAGTCGTACGCACGGCGTGTTTCTGGTCCGCTCGCGTGTGCACGGTCGCAGTTTGGTTTTTCGTGGCGTTCCCTGTGTTTTCGGGCAGAAGATGTGAATGGGGTCGGCTCTCCAAAGGCCTGTGGAGGCTTGAGGAGGAGCTGGGTCTGCAGGACAAGGTGACCCACTTACTGAAAAAACACTTCCTCTCCCTCCATCTTTCTCTTTAATCTCCCAGTTTTTACCTCAGTTATCTGTGGACTCGGCTACGTCCTGCTGACGTGTTTGTGTTAAAAGACCTGATGGTTTCTCTTCATCTCTAACATGATCTGAAGACGTCATCACGCTTCCATTTCAGTGTGATATTTCTCCAATTATATTTATCCAACATTTACAGCTAATATTTTAGCCCAGAATCGTAAAACACAGATTTAATTTTCAGTGAGAAGTTGATTTAGTTGGTACGTTTCCACTTATATTTGGGTAGTAGTTTTTTTTTATTCATCCTTAATGATTTTTGCAGAATAATTACTAAGATTTAACATTTTTAACCACAGCTTTTTAAACAGAATTTGCAAAACCATCCCTGAAGTTTCTATATATCTCAATTGACTTCTTCCTGGAAGTGACCATTAAGCATTTCAGACATTTACAACTAATATTTTTTCCAATTTAATTCAATTTTATTATTTGTATAGCCCAGAATCACAAATCACAGATTCGCCCCAACAGGTTTTACAGTCTGTACCTGTCCTTAGACACTCACAGCGTACAAAAAACTATACGGTTTGTTAAAGAGGTTTTTGTACATTAGGGCTGTGAATACCTGCAGGTTTTAATCAAATGAAACTTCACCTGCAAACTAGCTTCTATTGCACAAAAAAAAAGTCCAGTATATTTCTGTCCTGATGACGTACACTGTGCACTATTTCCTGCTGTGTGTGCAACGTGCTGTTCTGGCTGTCCACCACTAAGTGGCGCTGCACTATCAGGTCAGGTACACGGCGGCGGGAGATTCACATGTTTCAGCTCAGTGAAAATGACCAATAAAATAATGTCAAATGTCAAATACTCCATCACGAGGAAAAGGCCTGCATGGAAAAGCCACTAAAGTCGTTTTACGTTGACCATTATGAGATATGACACATCCTCAGTTTGTAGACACGGACGTCACTGGACGCTTCTTCCTTGTGTGTGTGTGTGTGTGTGTGTGTGTGTGTGTGTGTGTGTGTGTGTGTGTGTGTGTGTGTGTGTGTGTGTGTGTGTGTGTGTGTGTGTGTGCGTGTGTGCTCGTTTAGCATCTCTTTTTTTTCTCTCCACACAGTGACAGCTCCTTTTTTCGGTGGCGTGTGATCGTGTGATGTGATTTCCGTCCTTTAACTTTTCCTCCCATTCCCACCTCACTCCTCTCCTCCGGCTGCGAGGTCAGCAGAGGAAATTATTGCAAAAAAAAAAATTTAATAGGAAAGTAATAACTCTGTCAAAACGTACTGAGACGCTCATTTTTAAGAATCAACCTAATATGCAGCCATAATATATCAAAAGTGCACACAGCTGTTAAGGGAATCTCAAGAGTCTAATTTGTTTTCCAAATTACCATCTACTATATATATATATATATATATATATATATATATATATATATATATATATATTTTTTTTTTTTTTTTTTTTTTCAGTGGTCAAATCATCATCAAAATTAACAATTTAATACCTGCAAACAACTTGGGAGACTTGCAAGGTTAATAAGTCTTAAAGCAGCGGATCTAACCTGCTCCATCCCCTGCAGGAATATCTCTTCTCTACCTGTTGTTTTTTCATGCTTCCACCCTGACAGCCTGTTTTTATATCCCATCAGCCCCAGCAGTCACGGCGAGGCCGTGGGCACCAGGAGGAAGCTGTACAGCGCCGTCCCGGGGAGACATTTCGTGGTGGTCCGCTCCTACACGGCTCAGGCCGAGGGAGAAGTCAACCTCTACAAGGGCGACAGGGTCAAAGGTCAGACTCTGGGTGTTTCCTGTTTTGGCATGAATGTCTGAATGTAATGAAACTGTGAGGGATCTTTCCTCCCAATCAGACAGAAAACTTCATCTCCTCTCTTGCAGGATGAATGAAAGATGCAAAAGTGCAAAAAAAAAATAAATATGGCATAATCATGACAATGAGACAGCTGGAAACCAAACAGCAGATTAGCATATCTGATGAAGAGGTTCTCATTGTCTGAATACAGATGCTGAGGATCAACACACACACACACACACACACACACACACACACGCAGTGGTTAGTGGTTTCGATGAATGGAGCAATCAAGCAGTGCTTAATGTTCTAAAATGTTTATGCTGAATGTCTGAATGGGAGTTAAAGGATGAACATCAACAGCAGTGTGTTACCAAACAGGAAACGCTCCATTCACAGTAAAATCATCCGTATCTGCACGCGTAGTCGTTGTTTTATAAATACTGTCTCAAAACTTCTGGAGTGGCCTCATTGTTATGTACTCTATTATTATATTATTATTATTGTTATTATACCAAACTACTGGATAAACCATCAACTCACTGCGTTAGTTTTATCTTAATCCTTCGTGACTGCAAACATATCTCATAATAAAGTTATTAAATATATTATTATTATTTAATACAAAAGTTTCTCAGATAAGATCCTGAATAAGTCACAACTGATTTTTTTGGATAATATTCCCGTTTAATCCACTCATACAAACTCTGAGTCATGAGTTTGTGTTTTTATGTATTAAGTGTTTCTTTGTGGAACTAAACAGGACGACGACAAATTGCTGCTTATTCACCATTAAAACGTTTTAAATGTCATCCTTTATTTTTTGAGTTTAGAGAGGTTTTGTAGGTTGATTCCCTTTAAATATATATATATAAAAGATACATATTTTTTATGAAACAGCGCTTTAAAACTCTTAGCTGGAAGGAAAACCAGCAGGTCCCTGAGCACCTGCCGAGATATTTAAGCATTTATAGAAGATTAAAACCAATTTAAGAATATGTCACATATGTCAGCGTTTGGCTGAGCTGGAACAGGATGATTCAGAGTCTATACGATGGCGTGGAACACGCTGACCTTTTACGAGTTATAACTTCTTCAGGGAGAAATGAAGACTAGCTGGATGTTAGCGAATCAGGCCGTGACTGTCTGAAAAAATCTGAATGTTTTGTGAATTTGAATTAAATTGAATTAAATTGAATTAAATTTGAATTAAATTCAATTAAATTTGAATTAAATTGAATTAAATTTGAAATAAATTCAATTAAATTTGAATTGAATTTGAATTAAATTGAATTAAATTTGAATTAAAGTCGAATTTAATTTGAATTAAATTGAATTAAATTGAATTAAATTCGAATTAAATTCAATTAAATTTGAATTAAATTGAATTAAATTTGAAATAAATTCAATTAAATTTGAATTGAATTTGAATTAAATTGAATTAAATTTGAATTAAAGTCGAATTAAATTTGAATTAAATTTGAATTAAATTGAATTAAATTTGAATTAAAGTCGAATTAAATTTGAATTAAATTTGAATTAAATTGAATTAAATTCGAATTAAATTCAATTAAATTCAATTAAATTTGAATTAAATTTGAATTAAATTGAATTAAATTTGATTTAAATTTAATTAAATTTGAATTAAGTTTGAATTAAATTTGAATTAAATTAATTTAAATTCGAATTAAATTGAATTAAATTTGAATTAAATCGAATTGAATTGAAATGAATCCATCTTGTCTCTGTTATCTCTAGTGTGACACACACTTATCTTTAAATAACTGCTGAAAAGTCCTTCATCACTCCTTCTTAACCATAAATTCACCAAAACAAGGCTTTTATTGTCTAAATCAGAATGTTTTATAAGTATTTTTCTTTCACAGCGTCACTGGCCGACATTTACCTACGACCTCAGGTCAGAGTTGATTTGCCGTTAACAATGAGGCTTATTTATCAGCTGCAGCTTCTACTGTGACTTCTCTTATTGTGGAAACCTTCCCGTGGTCCTCGCTCTCTGGGGGTGGGGGCTCCGTGCTGTGAAATTCATTTTTCACCGTCTTCTCACCACTTATCTCCTTTTACCTCTGTCCTTTTTTCCAGTTCTGAGCATCGGAGAGGGGGGGTTCTGGGAGGGCAGCGCCCGGGGCCAGGTGGGCTGGTTTCCAGCCGACTGCGTGGAGGAGATCCCGGCCAAGGCCAGCGACGAGAGGAGCTGTAAGTCTGCTGTCCCCTGGGGGGGAGGGGGGGGGAATTATGTAGGACGAGCAGCCTCAGCACGAAGCAGCAGAACTGCTTCAGAACAGAATGTGTCTCTGCCCCCCCCCCCCAAACAATGCCCTGATAACTCACTGCCCCCCCCCCAAACAATGCCCTGATAACTCACTGTGCTCTGATTTCCTCTGGGTTCAAGCTAATGAACACATCACACCACGCTGCCCCCCCCCAGTCACTTTGTCTGGCATTCATCATTGACATTACCCCCCCCCCCCCACCTGATCTCCCAGAGTTCCCTGTTCGGGGGCAGATGGGAAGCTCTTGTTCCTTTTTCTGCTTCATCTTAAAGATCGACCTCGGGGCCGTTGGCACGGGGACGTTTCTCACACCACGCCACGTTCCAAAACTGCCCCCAGGCCCCCCCACCCCCAGAGAGAAGGCCTGTCATGAAATGGGAGCACAGTATGGTGGCTGGCGAGGGGGGGTCCGGCCAGAGCCCAAGGCGTGTGGCGTGGAGCGTGTGGCGTGTTTGTGGGCCAGTGTAATCCTGCAATTACAAGCAGCCCACATGAAGGAGAGTGGTTCTGGCTAATTACTGGAACCTTAGCCAAAATAATCTGCCTTTTAATGTCAGGTTGACATAAAAATAAGTTCAGTTATTCTGAGCTGCAGTTCAGGTTTTATCCTCCTTTAAACCCTCATCCAGTTTCCCTGTTTAAGGGTTTTTTACCTGTTAAAGGTTTTTTTACCTGTTAAAGGTTTTTTTACCTGTTAAAGGTTTTTTTACCTGTTAAAGGTTTTTTTTTACCTGTTAAAGGTTTTTTACCTATTAAAGTTGTTTTTCCCTGTTAAAGTTTTTGTTTTTATAGAGTTTTGAATTGAATTGAATTGAATCCGTCTTTCGAATCCGAACTTTTGGAACTGGTCTAAATTCCTTCATAACTTCTTCTTATCCAAAAAAAAAAATTTTATCGGGAAAAAAACTGCTTTTAAAGAAACTTTTAAATATCCCTGAAAACCTGATCGGTCTTAATGAGAATGTTTTGTAAGTATTTTTGTTTTTATTTCAGACTTCACATTTCACACTCATTTCACAGTCATTGGATGAAGGATGCTTTCTTACCTGGAGTTAGATAAGAAGTTCTCGGGAGCATTAAAAAAATGTCATCAGGTTTTATTCTTTTTTATTTCACACATTTTCGTTCGGTGTAAAAATGACCCCATTTCCCACGTTACCCACAATGCAACTCAGCTGTGGGTGTCATGCTACCTGCAGCTTACGTATTCTCAGTCATTCTCTCCGACATTTTCCTTTTAAATTTCAGACTTTCGGCTCCAACTGGTGACGGCGAATCAGGCGATTTATCAGAATATCACACAGCTGCTACTCACTGCTGTACACACATGTACTACAAAACATGTCGTATTCCCCTTTAGGTGCAGAGTTACGTCAGGAGGTGACTATCGATTAGAAACAGGTGGAAACAGCTGGTCTAGAATCTCTGGAAACATAAAATAATCTGAATATCTGCAGCTTTACAGCTAATTAACAGCTTGTAATTTCATTTTTTAATCCACGCTGGAGTGAGGTCAAAACTAAGGTTTCACAGAAAGTGTGGTGAACATATCCAAAGCACTCGTGTGCGATGAGATTAATCCATTTGTTGAGATCATTTTTTAATATCATTATTTATTCAGCCAGAACCATTTCACTCCCACAGCTCAGCCTTCCTATTTCTACAGTCTGAAATACGACGACTTAAGGTAGAAATGCCGTAAAAAAGAATTCTTTATAATTAACGTTTAAGTTATGAACATAAAACTCACCATCTATAGAAGTTTGTGTCCTAATACACGCAACATAAAACATATTTGTGCCAGGTAAAACCTTTCTATCACTTTTCAGATCCTTTATGAGATGAATAAATGCTGTGAATTTAAATGTAAACCATTTCATGTTAATCATTAATATAGTTAACTAGTTGGTTTTATAATTAATTACAGCCTCAGAAATAATTATTGATTTATTTATCATAATAATTAAGGTTAATTCTGTTTTACATACACATTTAAAGTGAACGTAATCATATATAGTTGCTTGATTTTATGAAGTGTGCAACTTATCGGGGGTTTGTGTCTTACCTTTTCACCCCCGCCGGCACACACACACACACACACACACACACACACACACACACACACACACACACACACACACACACACATACACACCTATTTAACTTAAACACCTTCAGCTCCTAATCCCTCCTAATTCACTGGCTGTGATGCAGCAGGATTAAGGTCTGCTTAGACGTGTTTTGTTTGAGTTCAGGTTTGGACCCTTGAGAGGCCCCTTGAGTAGCTGCATGAGGGGAAACCTGCAGCCCACACACACACACACACACACACACACACACACACACGCTAATGTCTTGGCAACAGGAAAGCAAGCCCTGCAGATTTAGGAGGATGTTTTATTTTTTGCATGTGTATCTGTACCATAATTGATCCCTGGGCCTCCATCAGTGCAGAGATCAGCAGCTTATGATGTAAAATGAAATAGAGAAGCTGCAGCAGAAGGGGAAAAGATCACCACCATTTTCTCAGTAATTAAAAAAAAAACGTGGCTCAATAGCCTCCATATCTGTGGTGCGTGGACATACAACTAACAAATGTGAGGAAATGACGTCTAACAATCGCTGCACTGATGATTTAAAATAAATGATTCCTTCATTAGTCTTCATTCATTCCTTCGTTAGCGCTCATCACGGGGAACGTCTCGCTAAACACATGTCAGGTAGCACCACGAGTAGGAAAAGCGACGATGAGTTTACGTTTCATCTTTCATTTGCTCATTAATACTCCCCCTTCATGTAGGACAAACAACGCATGGATGTGAAAAAACGTGTCAGAAAACGCTGTAATTACTCATCATCGACTACTCATTATTATTTTATTAACAGCTGATCTGTTGGGATCGTAAAAGCTACTAAAATCCAAACTATAGACGTGTGAATGTCATGAATATTTGAGAATCCCACCTTGTCGAAATACACTATCATCATCTTAATCGAGGCCTGCACTGTGTTTAAAACAGTCAGAAGTGCCTTTAATTAAATGTATGGGTGTAGACCAGACATGTCCAAAGTCCGGCCCGGGGGCCAAATGCGGCCCGTGGTCAATTTTCATCCGGCCCGCAGCCTCTGTCATAAAATCAATAACGCCTGGCCCGCGTGTAGAATTACGTCATACATTGCTGTACCTGCGTGTTCTAAGTGCTGCCATCTAGAGGCTCAAACA
This sequence comes from Eupleurogrammus muticus, assembly GCA_036785175.1. Classification (NCBI taxonomy): domain Eukaryota; kingdom Metazoa; phylum Chordata; class Actinopteri; order Scombriformes; family Trichiuridae; genus Eupleurogrammus; species Eupleurogrammus muticus. Next base: position 378,503 of record JAYKQN010000033.1, on the reverse strand, counting down.
GGAACAGCAAATTAGTATGTGAGACCGGCGATAAAGTCAATTAACTATATCCGCTCCAGAGCGCTATGCCACCGTCAGTTCCAACTTTTACTGACAGCTGAATAAGGACAGGTTTCCAGGGTTCGAGCAATTGGTAAGAAAATGCTAAGCTTGTTTGGGGTCGACGTATTTGTGCTACACCGCTAGTGTGCACATCACCACCGCGCGTCCTGTCCCCGGGTCGCCAAGCGAGAGAGAGGTGCCAATCAACATTTATAGTTACTGTCATATTTTAAATGAGCCCTGCACTTGTTGATATGACCATTTCTCTGTTATTGTGTTTAAAAATTCTGTAAATATTAAACTGCCATGGTGAGATATTTTTTAATGTTTCAAACTATTCCAAAAATTAATTAAAAAGTGTTAAAAAAGTGAAGTTAAGTAAATAATTAATTTCAATTATTAATGTCATTTGAATTTTGATATGCATGTTTCAAATGAACCAAAACATATGCTTAACATAGCTGAAATTAAAATAAAACAGCAAATGTGAAACACAGAACGGCTCGCTGAAATGTGCAAACCTTTAAAGGTGTTTGTTCAATGTGTTGCAGCAGTATAGATACAGATTGAGTTGATTACAGAGACCACACACACACACACACACACACACACACACACACACATATACATGTAACACATATACATGTACCACACACACACACACACACACACATATATACAAGTAACACATATACATGTAACACACACACACACACACACACACACACACACACATATACAAGTAACACATATACATGTAACACACACACACACACACACACACATATATACAAGTAACACATATACATGTAACACACACACACACACACACACACATATATACAAGTAACACATATACATGTAACACACACACACACACACACACACACATATATACAAGTAACACATATACATGTAACACACACACACACACACACACACACACACACACACATATACAAGTAACACATATACATGTACCACACACACACACACACACATATATACAAGTAACACATATACATGTAACACACACACACACACACATATACAAGTAACACATATACATGTAACACACACACACACACACACACACACACACACATATACAAGTAACACATATACATGTAACACATATACATGTAACACACACACACACACACACACACACACACACACATACATCATACATTCACACACACACACACACACACACACACATACATCATACATTCACACACACACACACACATATACACACACACTCACACACACACACACACACACACACTCACACACATATACATATAACACATATACATGTAACACACACACACACACACACACACACATATCATACATTCACACACACACACACACATACACACACACACACACACATCATACATTCACACACACACACGCTCACACACACATACAAGCACATATACATGTAACACACACAGACGGACACACACATACATCATACATTTACACACATACTCACACATACACTCTCTCACACACACACACACACACATACACTCTCTCACACACACACATGAGCGCACACACACACACACACATACAGTATTATGTGCATTTTATACTTCATATAAATACATATAAATACATTATTTTCATATTGAGATATGCATATGCACACACACACACACTCACACACACACACACACTCACACTCACACACACACACACACACCATGCACCATGCATGCACCCTCTCTATTGATCTGTGACCATAGAAACCAGCTGTCTGCAGCCAGACAGCAGTTGCTATGGAGCTCTGACTGAGTTGTGCTTATACTATTCTTTCTCTTACACATCTTAACTCCACTTTTTTCTCATTTCCCTTTTCTTCCCTTCTCTTCTGTAAAAAAAAAAAAAACTAGAACAGAGCCGTAACCCATTTCTTTCTCTGTTGGTCTGTTGGTCGATTATCTCCGTTCAGCCACATCCTCCCTCCTCCAATCTGACACTGTGGAAGTAGAATGGAGGAGGAGGGGAGGGGGGAATGTTCCTGCAAAGATGACAAGATCTAAGCCGGATCAGAGGAGTTTCTGTGAAAGTGTGACAGCTGGTGTGGGAGAGTCTGTGAAGGAAGCAAAGAGAGGGACAGAAAGAAAGGGGGAGGAGGGTGGGATGAACAAATAGAGGAGGCTGGAGGGAATCTTCACTCTGGAGGTCGCGCGCGTGCATGCGTGTGTGTGTGCGCGTGCGTGTCTAAAATGCACTTATTTGTAAAATTTCCACTATTATCTGACAGTTTGATACCAACTTTCCGTGTTAAATGTGTCCTCATTTTCAAAGTTTCTGCACAAAGATCTGCACATCCAATATTACCACTATTTGTTTCTCAGTTTATATAGATTATTCTTAAATAAATGTCAATATGCGGATGTGAGCAAACATGAAAAATGCCATTTTGTGTTGGACGTTACCCAACAAACTCTCTGAAGCATTGAATGGTGGCATCAATGATTCTTATTTAAGCCCTAGATGTGAATAGATGGAGGTGAAACTCATGTTTTCTGAATAATTCTCCTTAGAAACTGTGTAAAACGACACAGCTCCAAACCTCCCGTCATGTAACTGGTGCTGGGGGGACGCCGTTTTCAGTTTTTTTCCCACGATGCACGAGTGTCATTGCCGGCCGATGTCCGATGCTAACGTCGGTCTCGTTCTGCTGTGATGTCACAGATTCCAGAGCGGACCGTGCCGACAGGAGGAAGCTGTTCCGACACTACACCGTGGGCTCCTACGACAGCTTCGACGCCTCCAGGTGAGACCCCCACCTAACATCTGCTATCATCTTATGATGGAAACTTTCTACGGGGGGGTAATGGAAAAGTGTGTTAGGAAATAGGGAATTAGAATAAAACCTGTCCTCTCAGCTAAGAGAAAAGTAGCATCTAATGGCTCCTGACGTCGAACCCCAAGGTTTTCACTGCTCCATTTGTCTCCGCTGTCACATCCACTTTAATACAAGCTTCATTAGAAAGGAGGATAGTTGTGTGTGTGTGTGTGTGTGTGTGTGTGTGTGTGTGTGTGTGTGTTTTACATCCGTCATGAACAAATCCTATTCAGAGAAATCAAATGATGCAGGTGAGCTGAACGAGGCTGCAGCACCGTGATTGGAGGTTGCGTTTGATTGCACCGGGTCGACGGTGCAGCACCGTCAGGCATGCTGCGATTTGCACGGCAGAACTCGCGCTGTGGGTTTTAACCTGTGACAGAAAAAACAGCCGACAGTCGCAGAACCTGTGCCGCCCTCGGCCTTATGTTGCAGCTGCACCACAAACAGTGAGAACCGCTGCAAATGTGCACAAATAAGAGCATTCAGGCATTTTATGTAAAGTTTGTGCTGCTTTTCCGATCAGAAATCAGTAAAGTACAAAGAAAGTAGGAAAGCACCCGACTTTTTATTCATGCAGAACCCGTCCTCAGTTCTGCTTTTATAAAAAAAGGAATTTAACTACGTCGCGATTCTCACTGTAGCTGCACATGAAGTTAGCGCTTAAACCTACAACGCTGTTATTGACAAGTCTATTATTTTCGTTGATTCAGAAAGTTATATATGTATTTTATACGTTATTTTACATTGAAGTGATGCAAAAAGTTTCCATCATGACTTTGTTCATAACTTTTATATATAAATACATTTTAAAAATCCATGTTTTTTATCTGAAGAGTTGCTTGAAGAAGCTAAAACTTAGCTTAGCTATGCACAGGATTCTAAATGCAGGAATGCAGGAATTAGTGGAGTCGTTCGTCTCCGTGCACGCTGTGCCACAACGAGGAACGTGGAAACGTGAAGGACAACGCGACATTTCGCTGCATCACTCTGCTGGATTTCCTCTGGCAGGCGTCTCTCGTTTTGGCTTCTGTTCCCAGTGAACGTGCTGGGAGGTTTTTTTCTTTTTTACCGCAGTAAGTGGGTCAAGGTGAACCATGTAAGCAGCCCTCATGCAGGCTGCACGGCCAAATCTGAACCGTGCCATGTGACATTAGAGATTTTTGCCAGTTCTTTATTTTATTATGTCATACAGGAGCTAGTGGATGTTTTTATCTGAGGCTGACGCGTCCAGAAGCTTCTAGATTGTGTTTTTACTCGTAGATGGTTCCAGTGAATTTTGCATTTACACTTCAGCCCAAAATGATTCCTACCCCTGTCAAATACGAGGGATTTCTTAATTTTTTTATTTACAAATTAGCATTTTATTTCAATTTTGATTAAATAGGACACAAAAGAAAGTCTGAAGCCATAATTGATTTGTGTTTCGTTAGAATGTGTAAATAAACGGAGTGAAAACCAAAAATCACAACAACAAATGACTATGATATAGAAAGCTTCTGGCAGGGCATGCTGGGAAATCTGTCTTTATATTCTTTTATATAAACACTTTATCGTTGAAAGACTTTCTTTGTGTCCTATTTAAGTAAAAACTGAGGTGAAATAAAAATTTTTAAGAGAAAAAAATCAAGAAATCCCTTGTATTTGATAGAGGCATAAAATAATAATAGACTTAAGTGTAAATATATATATATCGTGTTTCAGCGTTTTATAAATTAAATCTGTCTCTCTGACAAAATAGAAAATACAGAAACTGAATGTTAATACGTCCACACAGGACATGTAAAGGCTTGTGTCACTTACGCTTCACGATATTTGAATAACTGTGATGCAAAGACACTTTTATGGGTGAAAGGTCACATCGAATATTTGTGGTGATAAAACCTTCCTGACCGCTCTTTTTTTCCTGCTTTTAAAAGTAGTCAAAGTCGACTACAACATACTCGAGGTTCAGATGAGACGCACGCTGCAAATAATAATAAAATAAATAAAATAAGTAAAATAAAATAAATAAATAAATAAATAAATAAATAAAAATAAAATAAATAAATAAACGCTGCAAATAATACGCTGAATAAATGAACAAATAAACGCTGCAAAAAAAAAGCCATCATTACTGGTCAGAATGTTCCTCTTTCCACTCCTGTATGTCGTCACAGATGAAGCTGATGAGTAAATTTTTCCTCCTCCACTCTCTGTGTTATTTCAGTGCGACCACGGATCAAACTGCTGTTTGTCACCTTTTTATTGCCCATAAACACACAGTCGAGGAAAGTTCCTGCCTCATGTAAAATTAACTGGCATCCTCTGCCGGTGAAAAAAAAATTTAAAAAAACAATTATGCATCTTTAAAGATGCATAATTCAACAATAATGTTGATAAAAAATATTAGTTATGACATAATTAGTTGCATTAGGGACGCTCATGGCTCAGGGTTTTTCCAGCTGTTTTTGTTCATAATTGTGAAGAAAACTTTAAGTAAACTTTTAAAACATTGTGAAATATATTTTTTTAAAAAAGGGAAAATGCAAATGGTTTAAACCAAATAAACTACACGTAAAGTGGTGGCGTAGGTTGCATCTTGCACGGCTGTGATAATCAGAGTAGAAGAAGTAGAGGTTAAGAGTCCATTAAGGGACAAACATAAATGTTTCTAGTAATTAAAAGTAAAATAACAGGGTTTCTACTTTATACGGAGGTACGGATGAATGCTGCTGTCACACGCTACCAGCTGATTTCTGCAGGTTGTGCATGTCCTGATGGTGCATGACGTCTGAGACGGAGATGCAGGAGGAGCAGGAGGGGAGACAGATGTGGAGTTTTCGTACATGATGCATCGGCTCTCTGCCGTCTGACATAAAAATGCTGACGATGCCTGAGGAGACGTTAGGTCACATGGCAGAGGAATGAGGTCGGTGCCGCTGCGTTAGGAGCCCTTTAAACTGCGTCACTTTCTCTTTTGTTCTGGAATACACGGTAAGCGCTTGATAACCCACCTCCTTCCCTGATAAATAAAAAAAAAGTTTTGCGTGCAGGAGCTCTCCCCTTCGCTATAAATACGCCGAGGCCTCCCACGGTGGAGCCCAGACTGAGGCGGGATGCTCCCCGGGGGTAAAGCCTGCACTTCATCCCGTCCTGCGTGATGAAGCTGTCTCAGACTGCCCCCCCCTCCCATCCCATCCACCGGTGAACAAGATGACACCTTGGATAAAGTGTCAGGCCCCTGTGCTGACCTATTAAAGCGCTGCCACCGTGCCAGATTTGGGTGATCAAGGTGTGATTACCATTGGCTGCCCACTGTGTGTGTGTGTGTGTGTGTGTGTGTGTGTGTGTGTGTGTGTAAGGGAATGCTGGGAGATAACCTTCAGTGTGTCAGCAGTGTGCATCTCCTTCCTCTCTAGACAGATTACGTTGCTAGGGGAACGGTTGCTAGGATGGCAGTCGCTTTTCTCTCTCTCTGTTTCCTTCTTCGTTCGTTTTCCCCTCTCCATCCTTTTCCTCCCGCTCATCCCACGTGTTTATTCCCTGGAATCCTTGCTCCCTAATATAATATAAAACACACACCCACAACGCATTAACACACCACAGGTTCAGGGAGCAGGGCCTTGGCGTTTTTTAAGTTGCACCTGTCCAAACTCAGCCATGATTTCTGCAAGGCAAATAGAAACGAGATAGAGTAAAAAAGGGGGGGTCGTTGTTAAAAATGAAGTCGTCAGATTAGACAGATTATTGTTGAATCAAACTCTGGAAATTGCCTATAATCCCTCCTTCCTGTAGAGAGGCTGTATCACCATATGGAGGATTCCTCACACACACACACACACACACACACACACACACACACACACACACACTGCTGCAGCAGCAGTGGAGTTTATATTAAACACAGCTCCTGTTACTGTAAATTAAAAGGAAGAGACGGAGGATTTACTGATACTTTACATGGATTTGGAACTATTTTAACCTGCAGTTGCATGTTGACTGTTGAGCTGCAAACTGATTTAATGATGGAGAGAAACATGGAGTCAATTTATAGCAATTGATCATTGAGCCATTAAAGCAAAAAGTACATTACAAACAGGTGAAGCTGGATTAACAATAGTGTTAACACATTAACTATAAGATGCATGCTGCATTATTACCATATATATACATATAAAGGTGCACAATATGTTTAAATAGACCACAAAGTTTATAATAGATATTAATTAAACTACATGTAAGACAGAATCTTTTCCATCATACAAGTTGTTTTGGTGTTGCATGCATCATACATCATGATGTATGTTTTATATATATTTATGTTATATATATATATATATATGTTTAATAAAAGTTACACTAGAAGCATCAATGAATTGAACCGTCATGCGCTTATGAATAAATCAATTAGTGAACTAATCACTCAATCAATTAGGCAGACGTCGGGACAAATGAGCGAGCCCCCCCCCCCCCCCCCCCCCCTCCACACACACACACACACACGCACACACACCCTCTCCACCAGTCGCTTCCGTAGTGATTGCACATTGCGGAGCACCGCGCACCTAGACGCGCACGCACCTAGACGCGCACGCACCTAGACGCGCACGCACCGCTCCTCCCGGCTCCTCCGCCCCCTCCGACCCGGCGAGCCGCAGCCCCCCCTCCCCTCCCCTCCCCCGCCACCGATCACCGGCGGCTCCGAGCAGCAGCGGCCGCCCGATGCCGCTTCTCCTCCGGCCGCAGCGTCCGCAGCGCCGTCGGTAACCGAGCCGCCGACTCCGCGCGGGAGAGAGGCTGCGGGAAGGCGAGAGGGGAGGGAGGGGGGGCTGTTCCATCTCGCTGCTGCTTCTCCCTCCGCGTCCGTTTGGGTCTCCGTCGTGGAGATGCTGCCGCCGCGCTGCCGGGGCCGCTGTCAGACCGCGTGATAGACAGAGAGGAGGAGGAGGAGGAGGAGGAGGAGGAGGTGCTGGGGTGGGGTCGGGGTTGCCCTGCCCTGCCCCGGCCGGACCAGCTCTCCTCCAGCAGCATGAACCTCCACTCGGGCCGCGCGTCCGTGGCCATGCTGCGGATGATGGGCTGCGCTAACGGGCGCTCCGCGCGCCATCTGCTCCACAGTGACTGCGTGGTGGACGAGAAGACCGTGGTGCTCCAGAAGAAGGAGAACGAGGGGTTTGGCTTCGTGCTGCGAGGAGCAAAAGGTAAGAACAGCATCATTATCATCATCATTATTATTATTATTATAATTATCGCACTTTTTGGATTTCACTTCTCTGCGCGTCTCATCCAGAGTTTCTGCAGCAGCCTCCAACGCTGACATGTTTAGAGTAAAGTTATTTGGTGCATTTTTCACATTGTGTGAGAGTAGTTTGACTCCTCTTAGATCTGTCTTAAGGACTTGCGTGTGTGTGTGCGTGTGTGTGTGTGTGAGAATGCAGTGATGCTGTTTCCCTCCTCCCTTCCCCTCTCCAGCGAAAAACACGCAACCATCGCAATTTGTGCATTTCCTGTTCCAGGAGGTGAAAAGTAGAATATCTGTTTTTTTTATTTCTGCAAAAACAGATCCTGCCATATGTGTTTAGTAGTCCTCCTCTGGATTCTGGCTGCACCTGGACTGTCAGACCAGAGTGAGACAAGTGTGGTGTGTGGAAAGTTGCAAGTGCTGAATTGCTGTGACAAAATGGAGCAACTTTATCATTGCGCACACACACACACACACAGCACGAGAATGCATGATGAATTATTTTTTACCTGCTTAGTTTAGAAGGAATCCTTCGCCTTTAAGCTTCATGTTTGGCTCGTAGCAGCGAAACGCCATCATTTCCACCCAGTCAGTGTTTTTTTTATATATATATATACACACACACACACATATACACGAGTGGTTGTTTGATTTTTTTAACCACGCCATGAGATTGGCTCTAAAAATAGCTGCTGCTTCAGTTTCTATGACGATTCCAGCCATGTCATAATCCACGTTGCATTCCACACAACCCAGTTGCTGCTGGATGCTGAATGCCATGGTGACTGTTGGGAGGTAAATTTAGTATATTCCAGTTCCTGCTTTCTTTGTTTTTTTCAGTGTGTGTGTGTGTGTGTGTGTGTGTGTGTGTTGGGGGGGGGGGGCAGAGGAATGAGAGATTTGGCTTCAAAAACAAGAGGAATGTTCTAGTGATTCTGACACACACACTGCAATCACCCCGGGGAAATGACCCAGCCGAGCTTATCCTGCATGGGGGTGAACACACACACACACACACACACACACACACACATGCACTGATGCTCGGCCTGTCACATAAGCTCACATCCTCTTTTGCTCTCTGCATTTCTGCCAGGGTTTTTTTTTTGGCTCTCTGCCTGGCTCTCTACCCCTCTCCTTCCCTGACACACACACACACACACACACACACACACGCTCAGACAGACACCCAAAGAAACATCACAATCCTAAACACCCTTGTGAAAACTCCGGCACACACTCGTGCATTGTGTCTTCCAGTGGGAGGGTGAGTTATAGGAAGTGTCACTTGTCACCGCCGGTTTTTCCCTGCCGCAATAATTTCTAACCTTCCTGAAAGCAAGAGACGGAGGGTGTGTGTGTGTGTGTGTGTGTGTGTGTGTGGAAGGGCACGTTTAATTCACCAAGGTCAGTGGTCAGTCTCCTATCTGACGTGAAAATGTGTGTGTAACCCTGTGCATCTACAACTACAGGCCAGAGTCGTGTCAACTGCTCATTTCATTATTAACTTTTCATTGAGCAGCAGCACAAACAAATCAATCAATTCCACAAGTGGGATCCACTGCAGAATCGTATGGATTCATCCATTAATGATAATCATATAGACAAATAACAGGGGAAACAAACCCTCCCTGCCAGGGTTTTATAAATGAGATCACTAATAGAGATCATGTTTTGGCCTGTGTGTGTTTTAAAAGCTTTGTCAGGATCGATAATGCTGTGTTCGTGCCATCATTTATTCAGTGTCAATCTTAACTCTGTTGAAAAAACAGATGCTATCAACCAGTTTTACATTCTAGGAATAAAATATTCAAAATTTAGTATTTTTTTGGTTACACCAAGAAAGAATAAACCAATGAATGCTTCTTAAAACTGAATTTTTAAGGTTTTTCAAACATGATTTGTCACCCACAAACACCAGTTACCACTCTATTTAACTCATGCATTTGAATCAAATAATGATAAAAACATGTGTTCCTCAATGGGAAGCTGCAGAGGCAATACTCTGTGGATCAGGAAATAAATGTGTTCAGGACGGGGTTTGTTTTTTCCAAAGAAGACAAAGACGTTTATCCCAGTTCCTCACCTGTTTTGAGGGGTCATGGATATGCTGAGTTACCTGTTGAATAGCAGCTTAATGTGAGACAGAAACAGCCAGCTGTGTAGTTCATTAGAAAGTTAAATCAGTAGAAAGTTAAAGTTAAGACATGGCTGCAGCTCCTGTCTTAGCTCTTTAGAATTTAGCGGATATCTAATTCGTGCATCCTTGTCCCTCCTCGCCGTGCAGCGGACACGCCCATCGAGGAGTTCACGCCCACACCGGCCTTCCCTGCTCTGCAGTACCTGGAGTCGGTGGACGAGGGCGGCGTGGCATGGCAGGCGGGGCTCAGGACGGGGGACTTCCTCATCGAGGTAGGAGCTGTTCCCTTCACCTGCACATGCTGATAGTGTGTGTGTGTGTGTGTGTGTGTGTGCTTACGGAGGCGTCTAGTGCTCATGGAGCCTAAATATGCTGGAACCTTCACACGTGGAGTTGTGTTAGAGTCTGAATTTGTGCAGCATCACGTGGTTGAACAGTTTGATTCCTGGCATGTGCTGGTTGGAAGCTTGTCCATCAGTGTGTTAATGTGTGTGTGTGTGATTACTTGTAGTGTAAAGTTCTTTGAATGGTTGAAACTGGGTCCAGTTACCACCAATAAGCCACGTGCGTGTTGTGCTGTTTTTACTCATTCTGATGTGTCTTTTGTCCTAATAATCTTGTGTGAGTGTTCAAACACTCTCTGGCTTCATTATCTCCTCCAGGCGTAAGCCTGCAGGTCACATGCACGCGTGTAGCCGTGCACAGCTAATCTCACATTCTATCAGCCTGATTCTTTTTGTGCATATTTACGATTGTTGTGCTGCAGCAGTGATTGGTTGAATTGTTATTAATCAGCAAGAGTAGTCAATGCATTTTTTTGGAGGAATTTTTAATGCAATCCTTAGAATTCTGTGGTTTTAGCCTCTAAAAATATGAATATTTTATGATTTTTCTTATTTTATAACACCACCGACACCTGCTGCATTTTGGATTCTTACACTTCCAGCTAAAAGCAAGTTTACCTCATCTGTTGCAGGCCCCTTGATATTAAAAGGTTTGGTCTCATGTTGAATCGGAGAGTTTGCAGAGGTTTGGCACATTTGGAACAGCCTTAGCAGACTCTTCTCTCTGAAATCATCCATTTGCATGTAATTAGAGCAACAGCTGACTTTTGTCGTATGGATAGTGACTCACGGATGAAAAGAAAACACTTTATCGTGCACGTTGTCACAGGATGAAGTGTCCAGAGGCTCGTGGCAGATCTTAAATCTGCTTTGTACGCAGTGTGTGAGGTTGTGTCGGCCATTGTTGTATCAGCCATCACTCAGTTGGGATTTCCACATTTCATATTTCAACAGACCATAATGTAGAGAGCACATTAACTGCATGTAGCAGACACACAGAAAGCTGCCAAAGCTGCAGTTTTCAGCTCTCTGTTTTTGCTCAGCACTTTTCATTGAGGGGGCTGATGAAGCTTGCAGTAGTACAGCTGTTTTATATGTTAAAGATGGTGCTATACTGTGAATTTGCATATGCAACTGACACTTAAAGGGATGACCCGTTCAGATCTTAATTTGCTCTCCCATAAAGCGAGGTCAGCCAGCTCTTCTGCTTCCAATAAAAAGACTCTAAGTCGCTCCATAAGCTGCACAACAGGCTGCAGGATAATCACTTTTTAAAGAAGGAAATGTGTGGTTTAAAACTATTGTTGTTCCCTGTATAGGAGCCTTTTAAACTTGGATTTATATAAATGTGAGGGACTTTTTGGAGCTGACTGAGCTATACAGCTCGGGGACCTTTATTTACTACCCTTGTTATCTTGTTATTGAAGCTCAGGACGGTTTTGTGGACACAGCAAACATCTCCACTCAGAAAGCTGTTGACCGTTGAGACAACAGTCGTCCACATCGGAGCTTTGCATCAAAACTGTGACAAAAAAAATGGACACATTGGAGGTTTTTCTAGTTTTACCACACTAGGAGGCAAAGGGGGGATCAGCGGGATTCAATCACATCTGAATCAGGGAATAACACGGATCAGCACACATTCATTGACCTGTTTGTTCACGTCGAAAAGTGACAGAAAGAAACAGTTGTGGAATGTATGAGAAAAGAGAGATGATAAACTGTCTCACATCCACATAGCCGATAAAGAAATTTGTTAGGAGGGTATGGAAGCTGATGGTGATAAAAAGAATAGAAAAATGGGAGACTGTAATCTGGAAGTTTGCATTTCTTATCTATATCTTGAGACTTGAGGTATTTTGTCCAGCAATGTTACAACAATCTAATCCCGTGCAGACATGCTCGTTTATTGGAGGAAATATCATGTGCTGAATCCTGTTGTGCTGTAACCATGCACATTACCAACCACACAACGGCTGCTGTGGGGAGGAAAAAAAAAACAGTCACAGCATAAGCACATTGTCTATTTTGGGCATGCACTTTTTTTTTTTCCTGTTCTTGTATGACTCCATAATGACTGTGTGTGTCTGTGAGCAGCACAGCACTGAGGATGGGTTCATGTTGCATTTCTGCTAAATGGAGCATCAAATGAGAAGAGCAAACTGTATCTGTGTCTGCAGCTCGGCCTCTGCATGATTTCTGCTCGCTCCTGCCGGATCCAGGGCCGGTTCTAGACCAGCACGTATGGTGGGGGGGGGTCCATGTATGCACATCATGTGTTTCTACTGCAGTACCAGTGGTTTTGTCATTAAAATGGGTTGTTAGCTATGTGCACACAGTCAGGCCTCGATCTTAAGACCTGTCCAAGCTCCTGCTGGCCACAATAAGGTGGAAATCCCTTAGAAATTAGATAAAATAAACTAAAATTCAGAATTTATCAGTCAACATCATAACATTCATCTTAACTTGAATGGAAAGTACATTTTAACCCAGGACTTCAGACACTAGAACTATTTATACACCTGAAGTAGTCTTATCAATAATAATAATAATAATAATAATAATAATAATTTTAAAAAAGTGAATTTATAACACAACAGATAGCCTATAGATCAACAGATAGCCTAGTCATACTCTACTATGTCGCTCAAAAAAAGTTCATACTATACCAACCTGAATATCTCCCTCACTGTTTGCACAGGTAGCAGCAGCAGACTTATTAAAATCTCTGATGCGTTACAGTGAGAGTGGAGAGAAGGTGAACTGGCTTTGTTAAAGTTGCTGTGATTACATGAAACTAAACCATGCAGAACTACAGTCTCGAGGGGGGGGGGGTTTACACAGGGGTCATTAGACTTCAATCTGTCACATGCAGTGACCTGGACACTGATCTGTAAACTTGTGATGAGGAAAAACGCCATGCGCCTTTATTGGTGGATTTTTCCCCTACTGTATAGATATTATCTGTGTGAGTATGTTTAAAGTGTGCGTTCTTAATGTTTTTTCTTAGGCTTTCGTTACACATTCCAGTTCACTGATGATGGATATTTAAACATGAAACAGAGTTTAGTTTTCCTGAAAATCATCTGAGATCACCTGACTGTCGCCAATCTATCAAATCACCACGATAATAAATGACTTACATGTGCATTCATACCATCGCTTCTTTTTTTTAAATTTTATTTTATTCTCACACCACACACTCACACCAACACCATCACAACATTAAGTTTCCTTCAAATTACTCTAAAGTTAAATTTGATTCACTTTAATAATTAGTTTTCCTATTTACTATTCAGGTATATGCTTTTCATCAGACAGCCTGAAAAAAAGAGTGAAGAGCTCTAAGAAACTGCACTGGCCCTGTCTGCCTTGTAGGATGCTCTACTAAAGGTTTAAGGGGATGGGTTCAAGACTCTGAGTTTTAGAGTCCAACAACAAGAGGAACGCTGCACATTGAAATTGCCTGGAGAACAGAACCTGGTATGGTGAGGTGAGTCTGATGGTTTCACCTGTAAGTGTAAAGGTGGTAGATCCTACTGTGTTTTTGAGAGTTCAATCATTACTCATACAGCCAAAATTAAAGAGGTTAAATGTTCCCAGAGAACAGTGCTTCCTGTAAAGAAGAATCCAACTATGGTGTGCTTTATATGCGAGTCCCTCAAAGCACAAACAATGCAAAAATCCACCTGTGGACACAAAGGTTTAAGAACCTTGAACTTCTGGGAGTTCAATTTTGCTCAAAATTTGTCGTACTATAGTATGAAAGAAGTCATTTTATACTATGTCCCTCAAAAAAGGCCATACTATACTATATCGCTTAAAAAGGGTCATAATATACTATGTCGCTCGAAAAACATCATACAATATATTATGTCGCTCAAAAAAGGTCATATTATAGTATGTTGCTCAAAAAAGGTCATACTATAGTATGTCGTTCAAAAAAGGTCATATTATAGTATGTTGCTCAAAAAAGGTCATACTATAGTATGTCGCTCAAAAAAGGTCATACTATAGTATGTCGTTCAAAAAGGTCATATTATAGTATGTCGCTCAAAAAAGGTCATACTATAGTATGTCGCTCAAAAAAGGTCATACCATACTATGTCGCTTAAAAAAGGTCATACTATACTATGTCGCTCAAAAAAGGTCATACTATACTATGTCGCTCAAAAAAGGTCATACTATAATATGTCGCTCGAAAAAGGTCATACTATAGTATGTCGCTCAAAAAAGGTCATACTATAGTATGTCGCTCAAAAAAGGTCATACTATAGTATGTCGCTCAAAAAAGGTCATACTATAGTATGTCGCTCAAAAAACGTTAATACTATAGTATGTCGCTCAAAAAAGGTCATACTATAGTATGTCCCTCAAAAAAGGTCATACTATAGTATGTCGCTCAAAAAAGGTCATACCATAGTATGTCGCTCAAAAAAGGTCATACTATAGTATGTCGCTCAAAAAAGGTCATACTATAGTATGTCGCTCAAAAAAGGTCATACTATAGTATGTCGCTCAAAAAAGGTCATACCATAGTATGTCGCTCAAAAAAGGTCATACTATAGTATGTCGCTCAAAAAAGGTTATACCATAGTATGTCGCTCAAAAAAGGTCATACTATAGTATGTCGCTCAAAAAAGGTCATACCATAGTATGTCGCTCAAAAAAGGTCATACCATAGTATGTCGCTCAAAAAAGGTCATACTATACTATGTCGCTCAAAAAAGGTCATACTATAGTATGTCGCCTAAAAAAGGTCATACAATACTATCATACTGCAGGCATGTGAAGGATCATATAGAAGTTTTGAAACTCGATGCCCCACTGAATTGAATAAAAAAAAAAAGTAAAAAGTCCAACATCTAAAGTGAAAATGTTAAATGTGCCTGGAGAACAGAACCTGGTATGGTTAGGTGAGTCTGGTGGTTTCACCTGTAAGTGTAAAGGTGGCAGATCCTACTGTGTTTTTGAGAGTTCATTCATTACTGGAATTATTAAGTCCAACAGCCAAGTAAAGAGGTTAAATGTTCCCAGAGAACAGTGCTTCCTATAAAGAAGACTCCAACTATGGTGTGCAAAAAAGGTCATACTATACTGTTGCTTAAAAAAGGTCATACTATACTATGTCGCTCAAAAAGAGTCATACTATACTATCATGCCAAAAAAATGTCATACGATAGTATGTCGCTCAAAAAACGTCATACAATACTATTATGCTCAAAAAAGGTCATACTAAACTATCATGCTCAAAAAACGTCATATATATATAGTACTATAATATAGTACTATATAGTATGGTGCTTGAAAAAGGTCATACTATACTATGTTGCCGTACCTTGTCGCTCAGTCAGACAATCCAATAAAGGTTGAGGTCATTGCTTCAGAGTGAAAGGCGGGTATGGAAACCATTCCATGACAATGTCCTGTAGCTCACCAGGTAAGACACCTGTTTGGTGACTCCATAGTTGCAGGTTCGATCCCAGCTTCTGGCTTTTGAAGTCAGAAACCCAAATGTTGAATAAAAGCTCTAAGAAACTCCCACAAACACATAAGACTTAATATCTCAGTGTATTAGGAGGCAGACTGAAAGATACTATTTGTGGTTTCAAAACTTTTTGTCTTTAACATCCAAAGAAAATTAAGGATAAGAAAAGCCCCTGCAGAACAAGGATCTCTATTGAGAGAACTTTTGGCAAAGGTGGTAAAGCCTCCGACATCCAAACACGTTTGATGCTTGTTCGAATCTCTCCCATCTTCTTCTTAGTTTCTGAATTTAGAAAAACCAAGATCTAAACTAAACAAGAGGAAAGAGTGAAAACTGTGAAGAAAACCCTTCTGTGTCAAGTGCTCTGTAGTTCACCAGGTAAGACAACTGGTTGGAGACTCAACATTTGTAGGTTCAATTCTTGGTTAAGACTCTGACATCCAGAAACATGATGATGTGGTTTTGAATTTACCTCTTGAAATTATCAGGCCCTGAACTTAAAAAGCCCACATAGTGAAGATGATAAATGCGCCAGGAAATCACCATGAAATGTGACAAGCCCCTTGGCGGAGTGGGGAAGTTCTCAAACATAAGACGTCAATTACACAGCACTTGGTTCAATGCAATAGTTGGGGTCCTCAGGGTCTATGTTATGTCACTTGAAAAAGGTGATGCTATTGTATGTTGCTCAGAAGAGGACATTTTAGAGAATGCCACTCAAAAAAGGTCATACAAAACTATTTTGCCCAAAAGAGGCATACTATACTATGTTGTTCAAAAGAAGACATACTATACTATGGTGCTCAAAAAGGTCATGTCATATAAAATGTTTTTATACCTTGTATGGGAGCATTGTTTGGCTGTAATGGCTGCCCTTACATGAAAGTTTTCTGTGGCTCACCAGTTAAGATGCCTGTTTGGTAATCCCACAGTTGTAGGTTCAATCCCTGCTCATGGCTCTTAAAGTAGGGAATACAAATGTTGAATAAATGCTCTAGCAACCTTCCAACAGCATGTCATAAGGTATGTCTCGGTGTGTTAGAAAGCAGACTGATCTACTAGTTGTGCTTCCAAAGCTTGGCTAGTTTTTGAATCCAACATGCAAGTAAGGATGAGAAGACATCTCTGTGTAAAGAGAACTTGTGACATATGATGATCGTTTGAATCTATCTTGTGTTGTTCTTAGGCGCCCAATTTAAAAAGGTCATCATCTAAGGTGAAAATTATAAAACCACCAGGAAAACATCCTTAAATGTCCATCAAAAAAGGCCATAATATGACCTAAAAATGGTAATGCTATATTATGTTGCTCAAAAAATGTCACACTATATTATGTTGCTCAAAAAATGTCACACTATACTATGTCGTTCAAAAAAGGTGACACTATACTATGTCGTTCAAAAAAGGTCACACTATACTATGTCGTTCAAAAAAGGTCACACTATACTATGTCGCTCAAACAAGGTCATATTATACTATGTTGCCCAAAAAAGGTCATACTATACTATGTCGCCCTAAAAAGGCCATACTATACTATGTTGCTTAAAAAGCGTCATACTATAGTATGTTGCTGAAAAAGCATCATACTATAGTATGTCGCTCAAAACAGGTCATTTTATACAAAGTCTCTCAAAAAAGCTCATACCATAGTATTTTGCTCAAAAAAGGTCTTTTTATACAATGTCTCTCAAACAAGCTCATATCATAGTATTTTGCTCAAAAAAGGTCATACTATAGTATGTCGCTCAAAACAGGTCATTTTATAGAAAGACTCTCAAAAAAGCTCATACCATAGTATTTTGCTCAAAAAAGGTCATACTATAGTATGTCGCTCAAAACAAGTCATTTTATACAAAGTCTCTCAAGAAAGCTTATACCATAGTATTTTGCTCAAAAAAACTCATACCATAGTATTTTGCTCAAAAAAGGTCATACTATAGTATGTCGCTCAAAACAGGTCTTTTTATACAATGTCTCTCAAACAAGCTCATATCATAGTATTTTGCTCAAAAAAGGTCATACTATAGTATGTCACTCAAAACCGGTCATTTTATAGAAAGTCTCTCAAAAAAGCTCATACCATAGTATTTTGCTTAAGAAAGGTCATACTATAGTATGTCGCTCAAAACAAGTCATTTTTTACAAAGTCTCTCAAACAAGCTCATATCATAGTATTTTGCTCAAAAAAGGTCATACTATAGTATGTTGCTCAAAACAGGTCATTTTATACAATGTCTCTCAAAAAAACTCATACAATAGTCTTATGCATATAAAAGGTCATACTATAGTATGTCGCTCAAAACAGGTCATTTTATACAAAGTCTCTCAAAAAAACTCATACCATAGTATTTTGCACAAAAAAGGTCATACTATAGTATGTCGCTCAAAACAAGTCATTTTTTACAATGTCTCTCAAAAAAACTCATACCATAGTATTTTGCTCAAAAAAGGTCATACTATAGTATGTCGCTCAAAACAGGTTTTTTTATACAATCTCTCTCAAACAAGCTCATATCATAGTATTTTGCTCAAAAAAGGTCATACTATAGTATGTCGCTCAAAACAGGTCATTTTATACAATGTCTCTCAAAAAAACTCATACCATAGTATTTTGCTCAAAAAAGGTCATACTATAGTATGTCGCTCAAAACAGGTCTTTTTATACAAAGTCTCTCAAAAAAGGTCATACTATAGTATGTTGCTCAAAAGTCGTCATACTATAGTATGTCGCTCAAAACAGGTCTTTTTATACAAAGTCTCTCAAAAAAGGTCATACTATAGTATGTTGCTCAAAAGTCGTCATACTATAGTATGTCGCTCAAAACAGGTCATTTTATACAATGTCGCTCGAAAAAGCTCATACCATAATATTTTGCTCAAAAAAGGTCATACTATAGTATGTCGCTCAAAACAAGTCATTTTATACAAAGTCTCTCAAGAAAGCTTATACCATAGTATTTTGCTCAAAAAAACTCATACCATAGTATTTTGCTCAAAAAAGGTCATACTATAGTATGTCGCTCAAAACAGGTCTTTTTATACAATGTCTCTCAAACAAGCTCATATCATAGTATTTTGCTCAAAAAAGGTCATACTATAGTATGTCACTCAAAACCGGTCATTTTATAGAAAGTCTCTCAAAAAAGCTCATACCATAGTATTTTGCTTAAAAAAGGTCATACTATAGTATGTCGCTCAAAACAAGTCATTTTTTACAAAGTCTCTCAAAAAAGCTCATATCATAGTATTTTGCTCAAAAAAGGTCATACTATAGTATGTTGCTCAAAACAGGTCATTTTATACAATGTCTCTCAAAAAAACTCATACAATAGTCTTATGCATTTAAAGGTCATACTATAGTATGTCGCTCAAAACAGGTCATTTTATACAAAGTCTCTCAAAAAAACTCATACCATAGTATTTTGCACAAAAAAGGTCATACTATAGTATGTCGCTCAAAACAAGTCATTTTTTACAATGTCTCTCAAAAAAACTCATACCATAGTATTTTGCTCAAAAAAGGTCATACTATAGTATGTCGCTCAAAACAGGTTTTTTTATACAATCTCTCTCAAACAAGCTCATATCATAGTATTTTGTTAAAAAAAGGTCATACTATAGTATGTCGCTCAAAACAGGTCATTTTATACAATGTCTCTCAAAAAAACTCATACCATAGTATCCATCCATCCATCCATCCATTGTCTATCCCGCTTATTCCCTTTCGGGGTCGCAGGGGTCTGCTGGAGCCTATCCCAGCGCGTTAAGGCGAGAGGCAGGGGGATACACCCCAGATGGTCGCCAGCCAATCGTGGGGCACACACACCATTCACACACCATTCACTCACACACTCACACCTATGGGCAATTTAGAGTTTACCAATTAACCTGAGCATGTTTTTTGTATTGTGGGAGGAAACCGGAGTACCCGGTGAAAACCCACGCAGACACGGGGAGAACATGCAAACTCCACACAGAAAGGCCCCAGACCCAGGCCCAAGGCGGGTCTTGAACCTGCGACCTTCTTGCTGTGAGGCAACAGTGCTACCCACCGCACCACCGTGTCGCCCTCATACCATAGTATTTTGCTCAAAAAAGGTCATACTATAGTATGTCGCTCAAAACAGGTCTTTTTATACAATGTCTCTCAAACAAGCTCATATCATAGTATTTTGCTCAAAAAAGGTCATACGTATGTCGCTCAAAACAGGTCATTTTATACAATGTCTCTCAAAAAAACTCATACTATAGTCTTTTGCATATAAAAGGTCATACTATAGTATGTCGCTCAAAACAAGTCATTTTATACAAAGTCTCTCAAGAAAGCTTATACCATAGTATTTTGCTCAAAAAAACTCATACCATAGTATTTTGCTCAAAAAAGGTCATACTATAGTATGTCGCTCAAAACAGGTCTTTTTATACAATGTCTCTCAAACAAGCTCATATCATAGTATTTTGCTCAAAAAAGGTCATACTATAGTATGTCACTCAAAACCGGTCATTTTATAGAAAGTCTCTCAAAAAAGCTCATACCATAGTATTTTGCTTAAAAAAGGTCATACTATAGTATGTCGCTCAAAACAAGTCATTTTTTACAAAGTCTCTCAAAAAAGCTCATATCATAGTATTTTGCTCAAAAAAGGTCATACTATAGTATGTTGCTCAAAACAGGTCATTTTATACAATGTCTCTCAAAAAAACTCATACAATAGTCTTATGCATATAAAAGGTCATACTATAGTATGTCGCTCAAAACAGGTCATTTTATACAAAGTCTCTCAAAAAAACTCATACCATAGTATTTTGCACAAAAAAGGTCATACTATAGTATGTCGCTCAAAACAAGTCATTTTTTACAATGTCTCTCAAAAAAACTCATATCATAGTATTTTGCTCAAAAAAGGTCATACTATAGTATGTCGCTCAAAACAGGTTTTTTTATACAATGTCTCTCAAACAAGCTCATATCAGAGTATTTTGCTCAAAAAAGGTCATACTATAGTATGTCGCTCAAAACAGGTCTTTTTATACAATGTCTCTCAAACAAGCTCATATCATAGTATTTTGCTCAAAAAAGGTCATACGTATGTCGCTCAAAACAGGTCATTTTATACAATGTCTCTCAAAAAAACTCATACTATAGTCTTTTGCATATAAAAGGTCATACTATAGTATGTCGCTCAAAACAAGTCATTTTTTACAATGTCTCTCAAAAAAACTCATACCATAGTATTTTGCTCAAAAAAGGTCATACTATAGTATGTCGCTCAAAACAGGTTTTTTTATACAATGTCTCTCAAAAAAACTCATACCATAGTATTTTGCTCAAAAAAGGTCATACTATAGTATGTCGCTCAAAACAGGTTTTTTTATACAATGTCTCTCAAAAAAGGTCATATTATACTATGTTGCCCAAAAAAGGTCATACTATAGTATGTCGCCCTAAAAAGGCCATACTATACTATGTTGCTTAAAAAGCGTCATACTATAGTATGTTGCTGAAAAAGCATCATACTATAGTATGTCGCTCAAAACAGGTCATTTTATACAATGTCGCTCGAAAAAGCTCATACCATAGTATTTTGCTTGAAAAAGGTCATACTATAGTATGTTGCTCATAGTATGTCGCTCAAAACAGGTCATTTTATACAATGTCGCTCGAAAAAGCTCATACCATAGTATTTTGCTCAAAAAAGGTCGTACTATAGTATGTCGCTCAAAACAGGTCATTTTATACAATGTCTCTCAAAAAAACTCATACAATAGTCTTATGCATATAAAAGGTCATACTATAGTATGTCGCTCAAAACAGGTCATTTTATACAAAGTCTCTCAAAAAAACTCATACCATAGTATTTTGCTCAAAAAAGGTCATACTATAGTATGTCGCTCAAAACAAGTCATTTTTTACAATGTCTCTCAAAAAAACTCATACCATAGTATTTTGCTCAAAAAAGGTCATACTATAGTATGTCGCTCAAAACAGGTTTTTTTATACAATGTCTCTCAAACAAGCTTATATCATAGTATTTTGCTCAAAAAAGGTCATACTCTAGTATGTCGCTCAAAACAGGTCATTTTATACAATGTCTCTCAAAAAAGCTCATACCATAGTATTTTGCTCAAAAAAGGTCATACTTACTACTATTAAATCAAAGCCACCACACCAGGAGTCCTCTCCACACCAGGGCCTGTTCTCCAGGCACATTTAACATCACTTTAGTTGTTGGACTTTTTTTCAATAGTTCAGTGACTATTACCATCTTAAAAGTCTACTCATGGATTTCAGACTTCTGATTAAGGACCCCTGCTGCAGGGTTGAACCTGGTGCTGTGTTGGTGACAGCTTACAATGACGCACACACCACACTGCCAGAAGTTCTGTCAAGTCACGTTTAGGGACATTCTCCTGCTGCTTTTATCATCTTCACTTTAGCTGTTGGCCTTTTAAAATATGAGCCTAGGAACACCAAGTTAGATTCGAACCAGCATCATAGCACTTCAGAGGCAGAGGACTAACCACCTCTGCCACAAGTCATAGTGTCCCACAACTAGTGACTTCCAGTCAGTCTTGTATTGGATGTTTACTGAAGGGAGGGGGTCTATCTGGCAATACAAAGACAGTGGAGGTAAAGAGACGACGTGTCCCTTTGGTAGTTGATATATTGTTTGTGTGGGTATATTTATTTTATTTTGTGTGCTTTCTCAACTTCTAAATTTTTGCATTAGCTATGTATGTGTACATGTGTGTATGTGCGTATATATATGCAAATATGTAAATATGTGTGTATGTGTATGTATGTGGGTATGTACATGTATGTATGTATGTATATATGCTTTGCTTATGCATACTTTTTTCTTGCTATTTATTAGTATTTTTTCTCCATTCTTATGTCCATAATGCATACCGTGTATGCAGATCAACAAATTCTACAAATTTTGTACCTAGTGTTGTGTATTTTTATCTTTTATAGTTTTTATCTTCTTTAGCTTTATTTTCTTTTCTCTTCTTTACTCTGTACGCTGCAGTAACAGACACGTTTCCCCATTGTGGAATCAATAAAGTCTTATCTTATCTTATCTTATCTTAATATTCAATGAAATATTTTGAGTTTCAACATAAGGACATTGATTAATACAGTCCATATGTTCTTTTCACTATTTGCTGATGTTTTATTGACCAAATGATGAATTGATTGGTCAGGAAATGAATCCTCTGATTAAATGATTTCAATTATAATTCAAGCACTTTAAAGATGTTAATGACTCTTCTTCTGAGGCCTTTTTATTGTTAAATTTTTCATTAATGCACTTCTGAAAACTAAATGGTAAAGATCTGCTCGTTGCTTATATTCACAGATCACATGGTGACGGCCTCATGTGATCGTCACTCACTAAATGCAGATACATCCGTGAGTCTTTTGTGGCTCTTGCTTCCTCACATCTTATTTTCTGATTAGTAAAACTTGTGAAAATTAACAAAAGGCAATGATCACAGGTACAATTTTGATGAACAGACTAGAAATAAAAAAAAGTGTGTGTACTCTGAATACAGTCTATATTAGGTTCGCAGCGTGAAGCACAAGCGTTGCTGCTAAAATAAACAGTGAAAGAGAAACCAAGACAAGTATCTGCGGCTAAACGGCTAAATGGTCTGAAAACTCAAAACCATTCGTCATAATGTGGTAGTGATGCGGTTGCTACGGCAACCTCTTAGGACCACCGTACATCATCCATTTACAGTCGCACCAGACAACCTGCGACACTTTGCTGCTGAACAGATAGATGATGAAAAGACGTCTGAGAGGTGAAGGTCATGTGGAGTTTTTACATCATCATGTTGGTCCCGGAGTTAAAACTGCATTAGGCAAAAAAAAAAAATAGGCTGTCGCTTCATCTTGGAAGGATGTGCAGACACCCCTGAACTTACATGAACTGATTAATTATCTTGTGTTAATGTGTTATTGGAGTTTGAGTTGAGCTTTTTACTGCTTATTCCTGTGTTCTATATCACGTGTTACAGTTGTGTTTTTGCTTATTGTTCTAACATTGCTCATGCTGCCCTGTGGGTCACTTAAAAAAGGAGATTTTAATCTCAATGAGCCCTTTTCATGGCTAAATAAAGCATATTGATTGACAGAATGGATTTTCTCTTTGGGTCATTACTCCCGGCTCATCTGGAAGTCTCCTTTCTCGTCTCCTCCAAAACGCATTTTATTAAGTGGGACATCTTTAAAGATGGCCGATGCTAATTGAGGTGCACGTCATTGGCTGAAGGACGGGAACAAGTGGACGAGGCAGCAATAAAAACCACAAATTTGAGCTAAAGTGTTGCTAATAGTTTTGTCATCCTTCCATCTAGTTTCACGTACCTGGCGAGAATGTTAAAACCAAGGATTTAACTGTGTGTTAAATTACTCTTTACTATACATTAGCAGAAAATACGCATTTTTAAACATTTGTAGCTGCCCCTAACACATTTATTCTGGTCAGAATAAAGTTTCATTTTATAAATAAAATAAATAATATTATCTTAACATTGTCATCTCTTCTCAACCAATGAAATATCTTTTAGGCCAATATCCTTTACTATCCAATGTGGCCTTCATTAAACCTAAATATACAAATTTTAAGAGTATTTAAACATGAGATATACAAAGAAATAAACATACAATGCACCAAAAACACAGTTTTTCATATCATCACCTTCTGATCAGAAAATCAATTCAATTTATCTGTATAGCCCAGAATCACAAATCGCATATTTGCCCCAAAGGGCTTTACAGTTTGTACAAAAGCAACACAACATCCCCTGTCCTTAGACCCTCACATCTACAAGGTAAAAATCCCTAAAACAAAACAGAAGAACCCTCAGTAAGAGAAACAGAGGAGGATCCCTCTTCCAGGACGGACAGGCTGCAGTAGATGATGTGTGCAGGTGGAAACATTACAGGGAAAATTGGACGTTACAAACAGACAAACAGAAATGTAATGAATGTTGGTGTAAGTGGAGGATGAGGAGCAGGATCCATCACAGCTTCCAGGTTTCACCAGGACAGCATCAGACCCTCCAACATCCGTAGATCCCTCAGTGGCTGCACTGCAGCATGCTCTGTGGATGAGGAAACACAGGAAACACAGCAGATTTAAAAGTACAATAGTGGATCATCAGTAGAAAAAGAAGCTCAGAGCATCTCATGAGGACCAGACTAACCTATCACAGCATCACTATGACTAGGCCAGCCAGGGCCCTAACTATACGCTTCTTCAACAGGAACGTTTTAACCTGTTCTTAAATATAGGAAGGGTGTCTGCCCCCCAGACTGAAACTGGAAGACGATTCCACAGGAGAGGAGCCTGATAGTTGAAGGCTCTGCCTCCTGTTTTAATTCTAGAAATTCTGGGAACCTCCAATAAGCTGCATATTGGGAGATCAGGAGCTGCTAAAGCTTTACAAACTGTTGCACACATCTTGCTCTATGAATCTTCCTAAATTAGGTTAATCACATGACTACCTGTGCACGTCATTAGTATAGATCAAAATCGTAATTCACATTTGAACCATTTATATAACAAAATATAGAAAAAAATAGATGTGTCTTATAATAACAAATATTGTATGAATGGTTCTCCTCCTCCTGGTGACGGAGGAGGAGAAGTGACATGCACATGTTGGCTGCACTTGAAAAGGTCAAAGGTCAGGAAGCAGCAAGGTCAGAGGAGGTTCTGTTTGTTCTGAAGGTCTCCTCCTCTCCTCTCCAGCTCTGTGCCCAGTGGGTGGTCGGCCATCATAATTGCACCGTGCCCTTTGGGATCGTCTCATCGCTGCTGATTAAGCCCGCGTTGGGCCGCGTTGGCGGCCGCGTTGGCGATCGGCTCATTTTCTCTGCCAATCTCTGCCTGGTTTCTCTTTACCCACTGCCGCTGACATTATCAGCCATCGCTGCACTTTCTTGACCCACTTTCTGACTTTATCCGAGGTTCATCCGCCCTCTTTCTTTTTTTTTTTTCTTCTGCGCATTTTACCCGCCGATAGCTATGTGTTCTTACCCAAATGAGAGTTCCCATGCAGGGACCTTCAGCACCACTCAGCCTGTCAAACTGTGCTTATTGTCTTGTGTGGTTTGTGAGAGCAGCTTTGAAGTTTGCTCAGCTGCTTCCAGCGCTCTCCCTCCCTCCTGTTCCTCCAATTACAGACGACACAAGCATTTTTTTCTGAATTTTTCCTGAATTGAAATAGCAAGTTGGAGAAAAAAAAAAAGAGAGAATTATGAAGCCCTGAATAGATGTGAAACCCAGTTTCTGTTTACCTCAATAAAAAACAACTGACATTGATAAATGACTTTGGTTGGAGCAAATCCAATATTTCCACCTTCCATGTTAAATGTCCCGGGGATCAACTGCAGGGGTTTTCGTGCCCTCAGTAATTTCAAAGAGGAGGTTTGAACCATTACACAGCATTGAAGGGCAAATCAATAGTAGTTTTTTTCTCCTGGAGGATCCTATCAGGGGTCGTGTGAGGCCGGAGCGAGTGTGAAGTTAGCGTTGGTGAATCTAGCAGCGCGGCGTGTACCGTTCTGGCCTGTTTGTCAGCGAATAAACGCTCCCGCTGTGCGTTTAGAGATGTTTTTTTGTGGGAGCCACGCGGCATCTTCTGCTGCTGACGGAGGACGGCGGCTTCACTGCTACGCGTGTGAGATGAAAGTCTCCGGCCTTCTTGACCTTTTTGACCTTTCAAACGTAAAGATATAAAATTGGATTATTTTCAATGCTTTGTTTTAAGAAATGGAAAAACTGATAATTAGACTGTGCAAACTTGTTTGTTTTGCACATCTAGAGACTAACATTTTTTCCCCCATTCTTTCCCTTAAAAAACTTCTCAATCTCTATAGGGAGCAGTTTTCAGGTTCTTTACACAGATTCTCAATTAGATTCAGGTCTGGACTTTGACTTGTTGGACATGTTTAGTTTTAAAACATTCCAATGCTGATTTAGCTCTATGTTTAGGATCATGTTCTTTTCACCATCTTTTCTGTCCTTGTTAAAGCAAAGCAACTCCAGACCCTGATGCCACCAGGTTTAACAGTAACGGTTGGTTATGGTGTGTTCAGGGACATGTGCTGTGTTACTTCTATGTCAAACAAAACTATTTTATTTTTGCCCAGAAAGATCAATTTTGGCTTCATCAATTTTTTTTGAGAAATGGCTTTCTTCTTGCCACTCTTCCATAAAGGCCAGATTTGTGCTGTGTGTAAATAATAGTTTTTCTATGGACAGATTCCTCACCCCAGCTCTAGATCTTCATGATCAGCCTCCTTGTCTGGGCTGAAAGCTCAGAGGGTTCACCAGGTCTTGGTAGTTTGCAGTTGTCTGATACTCTTTTCATTTCCACATTATTGCTCAAACAGCCGGATGTTTAACGCTTGTGAAATCTTCTTATATCCTAATGCTGCTTTAAACTTCTCCACAGCAGAATCTCAGACCTGCTGGTGTGTTCAGTGGTCTTCATGATGCTGTTTGAGCTGCAAACCTCTGGTTCTAGACCTGATTACACACAGGTGGAACATATTTATCACCATCAGTCTGTCAGGTCAGCACTGGATCCTGCAGAAATCCCCGGAAAACTTCTAGAATGATACACTTTGTCTATTTCCTTTTGGAAACATGATTTGTCCCAAGATGCATTGCCCTGAACCTGGCCAATTAGAGCCGAGGGGGCTGAGGCGGAGGGGGAGGGGCTTAAAGGGGCCTCTTTCACGTTTCAGGCTTCAAACTGAGCGGTTGCATAATGGGTCTGCATAAGATTACATTTTTACGTCTAAATAATGCAGAGATATTCCAGGACGGCTCCAGAATGTGAACGTGGAGCTGGATCTGTGCTCCGTGAGACATATTTACATTCATACGGCGAGTGTGTTACAGTCAACCTCACGAGACACGTAACACGCATATAAAAAGTTAACATCCTGTACTGTGTGTGTGTGTGTGTGTGTGTGTGTGTGTTGTTGTGCAGTGGAGGAATATGGAGTAAAAACACTTACTCCTTATATAACACTTCATTTTGGCCAAAAGAAGGATGTGTGACAAGTGTTACATGCAAATGCGTCTGCCTCCCTGTGCCCCCAGGTGTGTGTGTGTGTGTGTGTGTGTGTGTGTGTGTGCGTGCGTGTGTGTGTGTGTGTGTGTCCTCCTGTCAGATCTCTGCCTCCCTGCATCTCTCTGAGGACTGCAACACAGCACACAACTGTCAGTTGTGCAGTGAACTAGCACAGGCAGTCCTCACCACTTCTTTCTCCAAAAGCACTTAAATAAAAAGGGATGGGGTTGTTGGGGGGGGGGGGGTCCTGGCCGTACAGCACACAGTGTTTAATATGTTCTGTAGCATGTTGAACGCACTGTGCCAAACACGCCACAACGTCTGCATCGATGTACAGTAACAGCAGGAGGGTCAGAGTTCAAGATGCAGCGATACGATGAAGTGGTGAATCATACTGCATGCAGCAATAAGCCGCTTGTAGTGGACACACAAAAAAATCCAAAAATCATATAACTGAGATTTACAGCTAAATATATAATGATCCTCAACTGTGTAATATTAATTGTTGTTTAGCAATCACTTGGCTTTATGAAACGAGCCCTTCTCCTGCTCGGTTGACTGAACAGCCTGTGAATTTGCCTCTATGTGAAGGTTTCAGGAGTTAATCCCACCGCTGAGTGTTTGAGTCTCTCAACAAACACCCGACACCCCCCACAACAACACACACGCTGCAGATATTAGCTCTGCAGCTAACGACATGGAGAGCTGACTCCATTTACATATATATATATATATATATATATATTGATATATTGATATATTGATATACTTGATTGATTTGTTGATCAGCATACACAGTATGCATTATGGACATATTTAGAATGGAAAAGAAAAACTAATAAATAGCTAGAAAAAAGTATGCATAACCAAAGCATGTATACATACATACATGCACGTATATACCTACATACATACACATACACACATATTTACACATTTGCATATATATACGCACATACACACATGTACACATACATAGCTAATGCATACTTAAGGTGCAGGATGTGTGTAGAGAAAAGTGACGAGTGGAGGAAAAGTGACTACAGTATATATATATATATATATATATATATATATATATATATATATATGTATATATATATATATATATATATACTGTTGTCGAGTCCTTTCACTTTATTGTCTATACATCCTGTCGTCTATATCTTGTCTATATCCTAAGTATGTCTGCATTGGGGAAAAAAAGCAAGAAACGTATTTGTAGAAAGAAAATTGACAATAAAGGCGACTTGAACTTGAACTTTAACTTTAAATGCTGCACCTACACACACACACACACAAATTATTTTATACACAGCTAAATATAAAATAATGTAATGTCTTGTCTCTTTTTTTGGTTTCTTCTGTTAGTAATATGAGTCCAAGTGTGATAATGAGCACATATTTCCGGCATTCTGCTCCTCATTTAACGTGTGTTGCTCCCCGGTTCCAGAGCGTCGTTCCCTGGGCCGAGCTGATCCGGGTCGGGTCAGATCGGGTTGTTTAGCGTCTGTCTGGTGTTTAATGAACACGGTCGATCAACAGCGTCGTCTGTTTGTGGGTTGGATTGTGTTCAGTGGGGGGGGGGTGATTTACACACACTTGGTGGGTTGGCCACGGGACAGCAGGAGCCTCTGTGTGTTTGCTGTGTGTGTGTGTGTGTGTGTGTGTGCAGAGGGACATGCATTACTGAAGTACTGTGCAAAAACACATAATCTTACACATCTTTTTTGTGCTCTACTAGTTATAGGATGTCTTACATGGATTCACCTGCAGCAGGATTCCCACTACAAACCCACTTTATCGGCCACTAAGTGCGTTTGCAATGAGGAGGAATTTCTGACACTTGCACGAAATAAATGAATGCAATAGAATTTAATGTGCAGAAAAATATTAATATTAACGACGCTTAATATTTAATGCTTTCATAAGATTTTTGCACTCAAAATTAAGTTGTTTAAATTTTCGTCTGTTTCCTACGCGTGTCAAAATGATCTAACTTATAGTTCATTTTATGTTTAACTTTCGCCGCCCTGGTTTATTACCGGCAGTAGATCATGTCTCTGGGCTCTGGAAGCTGCTATTAAATGGTCCCTGTGGATAAATTATAGCGGTGGAGACAGGGAACCAGGTGAAGGGAAGATAACTCAGGTCAACTACGCTCGTTATTGTAATAGCAATAAAATCTTTATGAGTTAAAATACACTATTTCATCAATACACCTGTTCCACAAGCATTAACGTGTAAAAGTGTAGGAAAGCGATATTTTAACAATAGTAAATTGTTAAAAAAAAACTGAAGCGTTTTAGTTTAAATTGAATATAGCGGCCCAGTTCTGTCATCGTGGCTGACCTCAGGGTCGTCCTTTCACTTCCTGTCACATTTATTTGGGGTGCGGAACAGATGTGTGACGGCTTCATTGGTTCAAACCGTCGGTGCCAGGATTTTTTTTTTATCCTGATGTAGATGCAGATGTTTACGCTCACTAATCGATGCTGAAACGTGACCTGACGTCAGCTCAATTAACTCGACAGAATGACCTCGTTACGGGATGTTCAAACCTCCCTGCGTCGCACAGAGAGAAGTCGGCCCGCAGCGATCGCACTTCCTGTCGACAGAGTTTCAAGGAAAACACACAGGAGGCGGCGTGGAGGTAAATATAATAAAACGCTGTGGGAGAGACGAAGCAGACACAACGACACGCAGAAGAAAGTGTTCAGTGTTCCCCCCTGGCCCAGCACGGCTTAGACAGATGGTGTGTGTGTGTGTGTGTGTGTGTGTGTGTGTGTGTGTGTGTGTGTGCGTGTTTTGTCTTGTCAAACAAGAAGATGCTATCAGAATAATTTGAAAGATTTCTGTTCAACCTCTAAAACGTCAAACTATAATATAGTTGATATTTTAACCCATAAGAACCCACAGTGTTGTTACACCGGTGTAACAAGAACGTTAGTTCCCCCAGACTCTTCATTATGAGGTTTTATATCTGAACTTAACTCATTAAGTCCCAAAGTGACAGATACTAATCATCCTGATATGGAATATGTTTACCACTGATGCCAGAATAGAGTTCTGGGAATAAGAGTAAAATCATTGGTCATGTAAATTCTCTATTACCATGTATAAATGAACCTTTTTATACATTGGGCGTCTGAATTTCTGCACAAAAGTATAATAACGGTTAATTCAAGCCAAATGTCAACTTTTATTTGTGCATCATGTCATCTCCATCACTCAGCACCATTATTCACTATGAGTTAATTTTGCCTTATTGACAGAAAATAGTCTGTTATTATTGGTATAAACAGGTATTACCAATAATACCAATCTGTTACATCTAGTGAGCCAACGTGCATAATATCGACACCTTAACGATGAGAAAATCCACAACTATTTTAAAATACAGTTTTAAGAAGCATTGATCAGGTCTCTCAAAATCTACATTGTGTGTTCATGTTTCTTGGTCATTTGTAGAATTTATTTTCTACAAAAATTACGTTTTTGTGCTTATTTTGACACAAATATCACATGGTACAACTGAAAAGAATGGTGAATTGTATATATTTATTCTGCATAGAATATAAAAACAGTTAATGCATGTGTTTTATGCGTTTTTTTTTTTGTTTTTTGTTTTTTACTTTTAACCGATAAGAACCCAGACCCATTTATACCATAGAGCAAGTAGAACACATAGAACATGTTTCTTCTTAATGAGTTAAGTTCAGACATAAAACCTCATACTACTACTTCTACTCATCATCTACTAGAGCCTTTAATAAGGTCCTTCATTAGTAGAATCAGGTGTTATTACCTGGTTGGAACAAAATCCTGGACCCACAGTAGCCTCCAGGACCAGGTTTGGTGACCTCTGACCCAGACTCTTCATTATGAGGTTTTATGTCTGAACTTAACTCATTAAATATCAAAGTGACAGATACTAATCATCCTGATATGGAA
Organism: Eupleurogrammus muticus; assembly: GCA_036785175.1. Classification (NCBI taxonomy): domain Eukaryota; kingdom Metazoa; phylum Chordata; class Actinopteri; order Scombriformes; family Trichiuridae; genus Eupleurogrammus; species Eupleurogrammus muticus. The sequence continues at coordinate 346,340 of JAYKQN010000033.1, read as the reverse complement.
TATGTTTACCACTAATGTTACATATATGATAAAATACAGATCTTTGGGAATAAAAATCATTATTCTGAAAACTTCTGAAATGTTATAAATGTGTTTTATTTCGCCCACTTGGTCTATGTTATAACCCACATAATTTTCCTTTAAGGATAAATGGGTCTGGGTTCTATTTTTGTAATATCAGGTATTGATTTTTGATGGAAGGCAGACAGAAGGCTGAGCTGCTTCTCAGGGAAAAAAAGAAAAAGAAAAAAGGAATAAAGCCCCTCCATCATTTCCCTCCACTCGTCACGTTTCTCTACACACACACTCTGCACCTTAAGTATGCATTAGCTATGTATGTGTACATGTGTGTATGTGCGTATATATATGCAAATATGTAAATATGTGTGTACATGCATGTATGTATGTATATATGCTTTGCTTATGCATACTTTTTTCTAGCTATTTATTAGTATTTTTTCTCCATTCTATGTCCATAATGCATACTGTGTATGCTGATCAACAAATTCTACGAATTTTGTACATAGTGTTGTGTATTTTTATTTTTTATAGCTTTTCTTTTCTTTTCTTTACTCTGTACGATGCAGTAACAAGCAAATTTCCCCGTAGTGGGATCAATAAAGTCATATCTCATCGTTTCTTATCATCATCATCATCATCAGTTCCCATCAGCTATTTACTCAGCGGCCACGTTAACACTGATCAGCGCTCGGTGCGTCTCTCACACATGCAGCTGTTCACAGAAAACACGGAACCCCAAAAGGCTGAGCGCTGAAATCACATGGCGCTGGGTCTTAAAATAACAGAGTGGAAGCATCTCCTCCTATAAATAATTGATTTATAGGTACGGCGCAGGAGGAGAGAGGGATGCCGAGCCGAGGCCGAGCTTTTAAATCAGCAGAAACACGGCTCACTGTCAACAAAACAACACGAGACTAAAAACCCCGTTTCAAGATGGCTGCACAGGGGAGGAGAAGCAAATGGGGGGAATCTGGCAAAGAGTCCATTGATAAAAAGAAGAAACGTATGAAGTCCCTATTTAATGATGAATGGTACGATCCACCCCCCCAAACACTGATAACGTCCTCAGCACCATCACCACCTCCGGCGGTATCACGCAGCGACTGTTGCCAAGCAACCGGGAACATGTTGTGCCTCGCCGCGTACACAGTGATAACGCAGCTTTTAAGCGTAAAGCTGAGCAGGAACCACGACGAGAGGTGGAGGGGATGTGGTGTCTTGCCGTGATTTTTCCACGTGACAATATAAAACTCAGCGTTAAAGGCTAAATGACAAAATCTCTGCATATCTACACATGAGAACAGAGAATCACTTCCTGCAGCATCAGTCCTGCTAAAGTAGGTTGTTGCATTAAAACACTCTGCAAAGTTTGTGGCCTAGTTTCAAACTGTGTGGCGTCACTGCAGAGATCTATGACACAAAGTGAATCACGGTGCTCTGTCATATATATATATATACATATATACATATATATATATATATATATATATATATATATATATATATATGAGCTGTATCTATAACCACAGATAGTTTATTATTAAGCTGCTGCCTTTAAACATCTGGACAGGGACAGCAAATAAAACCCAGTCTCTGGCTTATTCATCAGTTTATCTGTGTGCACGTCTCTGATAGATGAACCATAAAGTAAAGTGAACAGCTTACAGTTGTAGAACTTATTCTAACATGCATGCATATAATGTGTTTCCTATCAGACAAATCAGGCTACATAAATCTTGGATGACTTTTTCATTGCACTTTTCTATGTTTTTCAATATTTTTCTTTGACTAATCTCATATTAGGATCTGAACCAACAATAATCTACTAACAGGTATGTGTGTGTGTGTGTGTGTGTGTGTGTGTGTGTGTAGCCTCATATCAAATATCAGATTGTGTGTATACTCTTAAATAAACTTAAATAAATATAATAAGCAGCAGATCTGAATCTCAGCTTGTTAAACTCCGTCCAGGAGGAGTCAGAAAGACGCATGTTTTATTGTTTGGGTGATTGTTATCACACCGCCTGACCCCATGGCGTGTGTGTGTGTGTGTGTGTGTGTGTGTGTGTTCTGTTTTCAGGAGGATTCATTCAGTAGTGGCAGGGCTGATTTTCTGGGTTGGAGCAGAGCATCTATGAAGGAATTAAAGAGGCCTGCATGCACTGTGTGTGTGTGTGTGTGTGTGTGTGTGTGTGTGTGTGTGTGTGTGTGTGTGTGTGTGTGTGTGTCCTGCGTGCCTTTACATGTGTTTTAATCGTCAGCCTGATATTCAGCTACAGGATTCGTCAGAGTCAGGAGTCTTATAACTGGGACTCTGAGTCATCAGAATTAAACCCTTGTCTCCATTTTCTATTTCAATCCTTCACTTTATTCTGTTTCTCTATCTCACATGAACACACACACACACACACACACACTCACACACACACACACACACACACACACTCTGTCTCACACATACTGTATATTTCTTTATTTAATGAGCCTGCTTTGATGTGCTCTGGCTTCCTACAAAACACACACACACACACACACACACACTCACACACACACACACACTCTCACACACACACACACACACACACACACACACACACACCTCCAGTTTTTTAGATTCAGATCAGCGTCATGTTTTAATGCTGCTGCTTTAAATGTTTGCAGCCAGGCATTGGTATGTGTGTGTGTGTGTGTGTGTGTGTGTGTGTGTGTGTGTGTGTGTGTGTGTTTCACTGCATCAATCCTTTCCTTGCTGTGCCAAGCAAAAATACTTCATAATTATCCACATACTATACATATAACTGCTCCTGTTGTCTCTCATTCTCTTATATTGTCTTTATCTTTTTTATTTTATTTTATTCTGCATCTTTAGCTTCACAGCTAAAGCTGAAGCTTCCAGCTGCTGTTTCTACTGTTTCTACTGTTTCTACTGTTTCTTCTCGAATTCAGTTTTTCTGCTGTCTGAAACATTGATTTTATCACCACCAACTCCGTTTTTATTGCTGTAATAAAACCCGACCTCGTATTAACTAAAATAAGAACGTGGGGGGAAATAGAAGTGACATTATATCAGAAGCAGGAGAGAAAACGTACTGATTCATGTGTATGAATGAAACCCTGTTGACACGAAACTTGACCCAGTTTTAATTTTCAGGCCAAGACAAACATAATAAAAGTGTTTTTTTACAGTTGTGGAAGGTACTGACGACTGATTTTGGATGATAATCCTCCTGTGTGGTTCAGATCTACTTATAACGAGTCATTTTTGCCCCAGATCTATTCATTTTTATCTGCCAAATTGTCCCATTTCTCTCAGCTTTGTCTCAGTGTTCACCTCAAATCTAATGGATTTCTGTGCTTTTCAATCATTCATCTTATAATTACATTATTTAGCTTATGTTTTTAATAAATTTATATATATGATGAATAATTTCTTGAATGCAAGTCATGAAATATCTGCTTAATGTTTGTTTTTAACTGGATTATCATCAGTGGCTGTAAAATAATCACCACAACATGATGGTATTTATCTAAAACAGCTGTAATTAAAGGAAATAGGAGCTGCTGGGGATCTGCAGGTGGCTATTTAGTTTTTTTTGGTAATTGTCATAAATTTATGCAAAAATAAAACACTCCCAACGGTGCAATTTGGTTGTGAGGATTTTTTTTGCTATTTACAGCAAAAATAAAAACACTATAAATGTCGCAAAAATAAGTAAATAAATCATTAAATAAAGGACAAAATCATTTATATCAATTCAATGTTTGACACATTATGTAAGAAATCATTATTATTAATTCACTATTTGACATATTACGTATATTTTAATTGCCTCTCTTGACTTGTTAACTTGCACTACTCATTATAATCATTTCAATTATTGAGTCTATTTCTTCTATTAGTGCATTGACGGATTCGTGTAGTTTTATTCTGATCTAAATGGCTGAACGTCCTGTGTGTGGATCAGCTGATCCGTGTGATCCTGCTCTGACTGGATTAGCCGCCTGTCGTCCTATTGTAGGTCAGATTAGAATTGATTGATCAGATTAGTGACAGCGCCGCTCCTGGTTGTGATTGGACGGAGCGATCGGAGCGCATCAGCGTTAACGTTGTGGAACCACAGCGATGGTTCTGATGGTTCTGATGGTTCTGATGGTTCTGATGGTTATGATGGTTTTAATGGTTCTGATGGTTCTGATGGTTCTGATGGTTATGATGGTTTTAATGGTTCTGATGGTTCTGATGGTTATGATGGTTTTAATGGTTCTGATGGTTCTGATGGTTATGATGGTTATGATGGTTCTGATGGTTATGATGGTTTTAATGGTTCTGATGGTTCTGATGGTTCTGATGGTTATGATGGTTTTAATGGTTTTAATGGTTATGATGGTTATGATGGTTATGATGGTTTTAATGGTTATGATGGTTATGATGGTTCTGATGGTTATGATGGTTTTAATGGTTTTAATGGTTCTGATGGTTCTGATGGTTATGATGGTTCTGATGGTTCTGATGGTTATGATGGTTCTGATGGTTATGATGGTTTTAATGGTTCTGATGGTTCTGATGGTTCTGATGGTTTTAATGGTTTTAATGGTTCTGATGGTTCTGATGGTTCTGATGGTTCTGATGGTTTTAATGGTTATGATGGTTCTGATGGTTCTGATGGTTATGATGCTTCTGATGGTTCTGATGGTTATGATGGTTCTAATGGTTATGAGGGTTATGATGGTTATGATGGTTATGATGGTTTTAATGGTTTTAATGGTTCTGATGGTTCTGATGGTTATGATGGTTCTGATGGTTCTGATGGTTATGATGGTTCTAATGGTTATGAGGGTTATGATGGTTATGATGGTTATGATGGTTTTAATGGTTCTGATGGTTATGATGGTTCTGATGGTTCTGATGGTTATGATGGTTATGATGGTTCTAATGGTTATGAGGGTTATGATGGTTATGATGGTTCTGATGGTTTTAATGGTTTTAATGGTTCTGATGGTTATGATGGTTATGATGGTTCTGATGGTTATGATGGTTATGATGGTTATGATGGTTTTAATGGTTATGATGGTTATGATGGTTATGATGGTTCTGATGGTTATGATGGTTTTAATGGTTCTGATGGTTCTGATGGTTCTGATGGTTATGATGGTTTTAATGGTTATGATGGTTATGATGGTTATGATGGTTATGATGGTTCTGATGGTTATGATGGTTATGATGGTTTTTATGGTTATGATGGTTATGATGGTTTTAATGGTTCTGATGGTTCTGATGGTTCTGATGGTTCTGATGGTTATGATGGTTATGATGGTTTTAATGGTTATGATGGTTATGATGGTTCTGATGGTTCTGATGGTTATGATGGTTTTAATGGTTCTGAGGCTCCATCTGACAGAAGAACGACGTTTACACGACTCCTGTATCACACGCCTGATTTCCTTGTGTGTTTAGTGAAGGTGTGTGTGTGTGTGTTTGTGTGTGTGTGTGCGTGCGCTAATGATCACACTATTGATTAAACTATTAATGTTCAGCCATAAAGCTGCTGGTTCGATGCTGTTTTTCTTACGTGTAGCTGTTTATTCAGCAGCAGTTTACGGCCTCACACACACACACACACACACACACACACACACTGTGACCTATATAATCGCTCTCTTTGTGATGTTTGATAGCTGCTCTATAAACTGATCAATATCAGTAATTGTTCTCACGTATCTGAAAGCCGACGCGTTTATGACGCCACAGTCTGACCAACGCATCAAACTGGATTATTTCTTCTTTATTACTGGAGTAATAATAATATTATAATGGTGCATACAGCAGCAGGTTGGACTTGGTTCATTTAGAAATTAAGTACAAATGATTTATACTTAACACAAAACTTGACCCAGTTTTAATTTTCAGGCCAAGACAGACAAACGAACCTTCATATATTCATTCATAGAAATGAACGTAAACCTCATCTTCACTGTTTAGATCAATTTGATGCTTTAAACTGTTGTATACATACAACATGCAGTTGTGTAAAGGTTTAGAAATGAACGTAAACCTTGAACAAAAAGTCACATTTTTCATGAAAAACAGGCCATTTAGAGGCAAAACTCTGTGCACTGATAACAAACAAACAGACATTTAATTTCATATTGCAATGAAAGACACTTAACGCAGTAAATGATAATGTACAGTTTCTTCCTCTGCATTTATTCATCAGCTCCTGAATGGAGCGAGTGTTAATAGTTTACTAGAAATGTTTGCATTACATTTACATTTTATTAGTCTCTGCATGACTTCAATTTACCCTCTTTGCAATTTGTTATTAGTGAATCCAGGGGGTCGACTCACCATCGGTCCAGACTCTTTAACTCGTCACGCGAGGATCCAGACGTGACATCCTGTTGAATGAAACGCAGAGAGTGGCTGGAATGACTTCCTGTTTGCCTCTGAAGCAGCTTCTGATCCGTCCAACGCCTCCTGGAGGTTTTCCAGGCACGTTTCCTGGTTTTAGGAAAATCCCAGGAACGCGCTGGAGGGATTAGAACCTCAGCGCTGCTGTGACCCGGAACCCGGGATGAGAGCAAATACTGAGATGTGACGCTTAAACCGGTGTTGACCGCTTCTTGCTGCCTCAATGAACTTCATATATGAACTTCAGGAATGTTCTAAATAAGCGTCCTGCACGCTGGATAATTTCTACTTTCTGTGTCGATTATGCGACTGGTGGCAAAAATAAAATTTAAAAAGGGGAAGGAAACAAACACGCGTGCGTGATCGGTGGTAAACATGCAGGTGCATAAGGAACCGTAAGAACCTCTGTTCTCGCTCTGCAGGCCTGTAAAACACATTCACTCAGTGAAACACGAACCATGAAGAGAAGCGTGTTCCCGTTTCCTGATCCTTGTTAAACACTCGTAGAGTTTCTCCTCCCAAAAAAAAAATCAGTCCTGCGAAAAAAAAACCCAGACAGGCTCTTTAGTATTATACTTGGCAGAAATTATTCATGAGTGTGTGTGTGTGTGTGTGTGTGTGTGTGTCCTAGCATTGTTACGTAATAGAGTGGAAAGACAGAGTAGATTACATAAAGCCACCCTTATATACGCATTAATGTACTTGTCTGTCAGCGTGTGTGTGTGTGTGTGTGTGTGTGTGTGTGTGTGTGTGTGTATGGTAGTAGATTCTAAACCATAGTATGTGTGTGTGTGTGTGTGTGTGTGTGTGTGTGTGTGTGTGTGTGTGTGTGTGTGACGGAGCACGTCGGTGGGAACACAAGGTCGCGCTGAAACAGCTGTTGGAACATTTCCCTCTAATTACCAAAATGGCCGCCTATATAATGCCTAAGCAGCATTTGTGAGATTAAAACCAAAAAAGAAAAAAAAAAGAAAAAGAGTGAGAATCCTTCTCTCAACTCCTCTCTCTCTCTCTCTCTCTCTCTCTCTCTCTCTCTCTTTTTTCTTGCTCTCTGTCTCCATCTCTTCGACCTCTACTTTCTCCTCTTGTCCCACCACTTTAGTTTCTCTCCCTCCTCCCATCCATCATCCCCTCTGTCGCTCCGGGCCTCGCTCTCCTTCATCCCTCCATCTGACCTCTCCCTCCTCTATTTGTCTGGAAGGAGAGAGGAGGAGGAGGAGGATGAAGAGGAAGAGGAGGAGGAGGAGGAGGAGGAGGAGGAGGAGCAGACTGGAGAGGAGATGAGAGGAGCAGGTCCAGCAGGGCTCGTATTAAATTAGATGAGCTGTAATGAGATTAAAAACCATTCATGTGGGGATGCACAAAAAGAACTTATAAAAATGTGTGTGTGTGTGTATGTGTGTGTGTTTGTGTGTGTGTGTGTGTGTTTATTTGCACAGACAAAAATCTAATATGAGTGTGGGGGTGTTTTAAGGTTCTGGCTGCACTCAGATGTTAATATATCAGCTGCTGCATGTGGACTGCACACACACACACACACACACACACACACACACGCTCGTTGCCCTCAATTATAACAGCATTGTCATCTCAATTTTCAGCAGTGTTTTTTTTCCACAAATCCACGTGTTCTGGTTGTGTCTCTCATTCTCTTCCCTGTGGACACTGTGATTATGAAGCGTTCAGTAAACTCCTGGTTTCTACTCATCCATCGTCACGTTTAAACTTTGAATTGTTCTGCTTTGTCCATAAAGTCTTAACAGTGTCACCTGAATATCTGCAGCAATTAAACTGTAAACCTGTCACAGCAGGTAATATTTCATTAATGCTTCTACTAATCTACTAACATCATGTTTATTCAAACTGTGGTTAGTTTCCTTTAGAGTAGAGTAGAGTACAGCAGAGTAGAGTAGAGTACAGTAAGGTAGAGTAGAGAAGAGTAAAGTAGAGTACAGCGGAGTAAAGCAGAGTAGAGGACAGTAGAGTACAGTAAAGTAGAGTGGAGTAGAGTAGAGTAAGGTAAAGTAGAGTAGAGTAGAGTACAGTACAGTACAGTAGAGTAAAGTAGAGTAGAAGAGTAGAGTAAGGTAAAGTATAGTAAAGTAGAGTACAGTACAGTACTGTACAGTAAAGTAGAGTAGAGTAGAGTATGGTAAAGTAGAGTAGAGTAGAGTAAGGTAAAGTACAGTAAAGTACAGTAAAGTAGAGTACAGTACAGTACAGTACAGTACAGTAGAGTAAAGTAGAGTAGAGTAGAGTATGGTAAAGTAGAGTAGAGTAGCGTACAGTACAGTACAGTACAGTAAAGCAGAGTAGAGTAAAGTACAGTAGAGTAGAGTAAGGTAAAGTACAGTAAAGTAGAGTACAGTACAGTACAGTACAGTAGAGTAGAGTAGAGTAAAGCAGAGTAGAGTAGAATACAGTAGAGTAGAGTAAGGTAAAGTAGAGTAAAGTAGAGTAGAGTACAGTACAGTACAGTACAGTACAATACAGTAGAGTAAAGTACAGTAAAGTAGAGTACAGTACAGTACAGTACAGTACAGTACAGTACAGTACAGTAGAGTAGAGTAGAGTAAAGCAGAGTAGAGTAGAATACAGTAGAGTAGAGTAGAGTACAGTACAGTACAGTACAGTAGAGTAAAGTACAGTAAAGCAGAGTAGAGTAGAGTAGAATACAGTAGAGTAGAGTAAGGTAAAGTACAGTAAAGTAGAGTAGAGCAGAGTAGAGTACAGTAGAGTACAGTAGAGTAGAGTAACTTTATTGATCCCCAGAGTAAATTAAGGTGTTATATATTATAAAGGATCCTAATTATTATGAACATGTGTTGCTCTGATACTAGCTTCATAAATGCTGCTGATACATCCCATAATACTGGATGTGTCTCTATGAGGAGCTCTGTTACCAAACGGATACCATGCCAGTAATTAGCCAGGACCCAGTGTCCCATAGACCTGGATGGAACTAGCCAGTACCACAAAATGCTAGCGACTTGTTTAACTTCCATTTGTTTTCTGTGAATATGATCTTTGAAGCAGTTTTACCTCGATGAGTTGCTGTTTTCCTGGAAATCTCCTCGTCACATGAATAAAAATCCGAGTATAATCAGACTGTTCCTCCCGTGCCTGTGTGCAGGTGAACCAGGAGAACGTGGTGAAGGTGGGCCACAGGCAGGTGGTCAACATGATCCGCCAGGGCAGCAACCGGCTGCTCATCAAGGTGGTGACGGTGAGCCGCAACCTGGACCCGGAGGACACGGCCCGCAAAAAAGGTACGGACAGAACGCTGAGTGAAACGTGCAAACGCCGTCCATTCACCAGAGGTTTGTATCTACAGACCATAGACTGCTGCCTGTGGAAATCAATTATACAACATTATATTGATTATATTATACAATTGAACCATTTGACATTTTAAAATTCAACTCTGCACATCAGCACAATAAAATACATCAGATCTTTTTATGGAGGCTGCGTCTGGTGCAGATAATATTTATGGGATTGTGATAAATGCTGAAACATTCTTAGTTAGTTCAGTAATATTAGGTTAACATTAACACCACGACTATTCATTCTATTCATCATATTGAATTATTGCTTATAATTTTAAGTCATTTCTAGGAAAAAAGTGTTATTTCTAAAGCTAAATGTGGTTTATGTTCGTTTTTTTTATGAATGATGCTGTCAACACCAAACTCCTCTGAGATTTACGCTGAATACTTTTCCTTCCTCGTAAAAAAAGAAATATTTCCAAAGTAGATTCCTTTCACATCCATTATCACTTGCTTGCTGTCTTTCCTGCCTTTTGTTGGCAAATAATTTCCACCCGTAGATCGGTGGCGTGTATCTGCCAACACCCCCCCCCCCGTTTCCCCAGAGTTTCTCCCGTATTTTCACCCCCTTCCCTCGCTCCCGCTGTGCTCTCATTTCGTTGTCCCCCCCCCCCCCCCCTGGGAAACTCACATAATTTGCATTGCCCTCAAACTTTATGATGAATAATCTGTCACACACGGATCAATAACCTCAGGACGGTTCTGCTATAACACACAAGTTGCCAGAGAAAAGCAACCTATACACACACTATGTATGATTTCAACCCGTTTGCCGCCACAACCTGGCAACCCAAAACCTGGCAACACACAACCTGGCAACCCACAACCTGGCAACCCGATTCAAAATTCCAGGGCAGGGCTGCAAGTCTGAGATTAATGAGTTAGATTGAACAGTAAATCTGGATATTTATTTTACTTTCTTATTTACTTCCCCCCACTAAAAAAAACTCTTAAACTGTGTATCCATGTACCTTAAAAAAAGGTTAGGATTCTGAATGAAATGCATACAGAGATTAATTTAAAAATATCTTTTACAAGAGACTTCCTGGCTAAAGAAAAGCAGCAGCACAATCAGCATTAACAACGACTAACAATTCAGAACGACAATAAAATCTACATTACAGAATCATAAAAATGTTAAATATTCATGGTTTTTGTCAGCGTGCCAGATGTGGCTCAGCGTCTTTCTGGATGACATTGACTGCATCCACAGACTCTGAGCTGATTCCTGTTTCACTACAGGCTTTAAGCTACAGAAAATACAAAGATAAAAACTTCACACACTTTTCTGAAGGACGTAGAGCCGTAGACTAGATCAGCCTTTACAAGAAGAACATAAGTGATGTTTAGTCCATGGAGGAATAAACCAGAGCACATAAAGAGCCAAGGTGAGTTTAACCCATAAGAACCATTTATCCTTAAATGGGTTAAACCATAGACTAGGTGGGACACATAGAACAAGTTTTTTTTTCCCAGAATAATACTTTTTATTCCCAAAGATCCATATTTCTACATATATGTAACATTAGTGGTAAACATATTCCATATCAGGATGATTAGTATCTGTCACTTTGGGACTTA